>CM050335.1:4970000-5085000 GCA_027405865.1 Salix purpurea | reverse complement strand
CTGAACGGGTAAAAAATTACAGGTAAAATTTTAAATGTTTCCTAGATGTGGCGCAATATAGCAGGTTTGCATTCTGCACAGCTAGTCTCGAATTTGAGTCAAAGCGTGTATTTTTTATAAGTATCTGAAACAATCAAAGTTTTACTCGCTCACACAAAATACGTTTTTCAGGAAGTCGGTTTCCTTGCACCTAAAGAAAATGTATTTATATATTTATGTATGTATATACACACACTCACGAGCATGTAGACAAATGTAAATACACGTAAACACATTCAAAACACTCTATACAACTTTGAAACTCTTCGATTTGAAATATTTCAGTGGAAGACAAAAGGTCTTCTGCACACACGCCTGCTGATGCCAGTTGCCATGTTCTTGAAGTATTATATCCATTGTTGGCATGCAGGTTTTGTTGTTTGCTACAGTACTTTTAAATTTGCTGTGGACAGTTCATGATTCAATTTATTTATTTTATTATTATTATTATTATTATTATTATTATAGATGATTTGATGTAGATAATTTATAAAGCATCTTCTGTCATGCATTATCTATCTAGATTAGAGCTCAAGGACTGCTGATGATTGACAATTCATTAATGGATGATTTATACATGTGGGTAAATATGGACTAGAACTTAGGTCTAGTAAATTAATGTTGCACTTGGTTTACACAAAACATTTTCTTGATAATTGATTATCTGTCTAAAAATTATAATTTTCTAAAAATATTTTCTTTAATAATGTTTGTTAAATTTAACTCGATCAAAACTCTAAATTAATAATATTATTACGAGTTAATCTATTGAATCAACGAGTTGATCGAATCTAATTGGGTCAAATTAATTTCGGGTCAACTTTTCTTAACATAATATTGTACTAATTTTATATTATTATTGACTCTCACTTTTATCTATCCATCAATATTGAAACTAAATTGTTAGTCTTGGAGTTAGTAAGGGTTTATTTAATAAATAAATAAAAAATCAATTCTTAGTGCTTTGATTTTTTATTCAACTATCTGTCCCCATTGATCATTGGTAAATATATCGATGCATCTAATTACAAATTTAATTCAAGTTAGATAATCATAAATCTTTAGATAACTCTGCAAATAACTAGAAAATAGTGATTATAAGTTGACAGGAAAAATGAAAAAATGGGTAAATATAGGAGAAATAACAGAGAATAATATAAAATATATTACGAGATCTCACGTAACAGCTGAAACTTTTAGATAAGATGGTTTCTTAACATGATATCAGAGCTTTGTTAACCCAGTGGTCACGAGTTCGAATCTCATCACCCTCATTCTACTTGATAAAAATCAAGCACAAGATAGTATGACCCTCTACACAAGTTTCAAGCCCAAAAAGTTTTCACTTGAGGGGGTATATTAAAGAATAATATAAAACATATCATAGGACCTCACCTGATAGCTTAAACTTTTAGATAAGATAGCTCCTTAACAGAGTACATGATTAATTAATATCCAATTATAAAATATAGATGAATTCATGAACATAAAACGAGTTTACACGAATATTTTAATGTGTGGCATCCTTGGCTACACGATCTTGCTGCGTACATGCATGCACCCACCACTTGTTCTACAGGCGTGATGCTATATATATATATAAAAGAAAGAGGGCAGAGGGCATGCACGACGAATACTTGGAAAAATATATATATATATGAGTGCATGGAGGAAGATGAAAAGCGTCCTCGAAACATCATTTCTTTCACGGTCTCTCACTTCATAAGGGACAGCATTGAGTAATCGATCGACTCCATTCGCAAGTCGTCCCCAAAAAACATCCCCCACACATGAAGACTTTGCTCGAAATTATTGAAATAAAGTACAAATCTTATCAACATGAAGACTTTGCTCGAAATTATTTAAATGAAGTACAAATCTTATCAATGTGACGCCCGATTGTTTTTATAGTAGAGTGGAAATTGGCTAGTAAAAAGATTAAGTGTTTTTTTTTTTATTTATTTAAAAAATAATTGTTTTATATTTTAAAAATCTATTTTTGTTTTTTTTTCTTACAATGAAGGTGTTCTTGATAGATTTTTATTAAACAAACCGTCAATCATGGCTTTGCCCCAGTTAAGATCTCAATCTTATTACGATATCTAATAACGAGTCCCAATGATTTAAGTGTGAATTTTATATTTTTCTTCCTAAATTTATCATCATTATGACAAAAAAAAAAGAGTCAATAATAACCATAAAAATTATCATTAGAACTAGAATTGTCAATATCGTTTCGTTTCTGTCGGAATATTCCGTGCCATTAAAAAAATAAGACAAAACGGCATTGTTTTTTTCTCGATTTTAATTACAGTCTGTTCCGGAAATAGCTGTTAAATTCCGGCTAGAACGTCTCTATATCGTTCCGGCCTTAAAATCCTCTTTATTTTGATTAACAATCGTGTTTCTAATTTTGAGATTATATTTGTTTGACTTTGTGTTTATATTATATAATTTAAAGTTAATTTATCTTGAATTTTAATTATGCTTGTTAAATTAATATTTTAATTTTTTTCATATATATATATATAATTATATATGAACAGTATAACCACGAAACGTCACGCAGAAATACTCCAAAACCAAAACATTCCGTATCAATAAAAAAATCAAAACAATGACCGAAACAATATTGACAACCTTGATTTGAACTATCCATCTTGGCATGGATGATCATCGAAATGAAGACGGGGGGTCCCAAGAAACTGAGGTTGATCCATCACAGTTTGTTTTTCTCTAAACAAGCATGTGGGAGACAATTTTAATGGAGATTTTCGGGGTTTGGGGATGGGGGACCTCAAGATGGAGGAGGGTTTTGGATTGTTTTGGAAAGATGGATGAAAAACGGGGACCTTCATTTTGAAAAAGAAAGTTAGATTCCTAACTACAACATAATCACCAGCAGCTGCCATTATTGTTATTTTAGGGACCCATCTGTAACATCCATGTCATTGTCTATGATTTGACCATTACCAAGACATTAATGTCCTTTTTAGTAGTAAGTAATACTTATCAACTTATTATTTATTTTTATTTAAAAAAAAAGAGAAATTTTTTCTCTTCATTTTGTGTATAAAATGTTTGCTTTTTTATTTATTTATTTATGTTGGTGTCCTGGTCAGATTGCGTATATCTCGACTAATCTCACAGGTTCTGAAGTTAACGACCATGTAAGCTTCTAGTGATCATTATATTAACAATTATATAGCTCGAATCTGAGACCACAAGGAGAGCAAACCTCTTAATAATAAGAAAAAAAAATGTTTGCTCTTTTGATATGGATGCAAGTTGCTTCAAATTTGCAATTCAGATACAATTAAGCTTTTAGTCATGAAGAACTAAGTGTTTGTTTGATAGTGTGATTAAAATTGTTTTTGAAAGTATTTTTTTGTTAAGAAATGCATCAAAATAATATTATTTATTTATTTTTTTAAAAATTATTTTTGATATCAACACATCAAAATAATCTAAAAACACCCTAAAAAGTTTTAATTTAAAATAAAAAAATCAATGTTTTAAAAAAATGCTTTTGAAATATAGTACTAAACCGGGTTTAAGAGAAGAAGAAAGAGATTTTTTTTTAAAATATATACGAATAAAAAACTAAACTAATAAATACTTGATACCTAGCTAAGAAAAACTCTTGAAACCTTGAATTGCCCTGCTAAAATAGGCAACAATATAAAGAAATTGTGATAAGGGTTAAAGCTCTTGGTCATAAAGGATTAAGTAATTGATTATGAATGTGGTTGAGATTATTTTTAAAAGAAAAAGAAAGAGATTTTTAAAAAATATATATACAAATAGAAAAGTAAACTAATAAAAACTTGAAACCTAGTTAAGAAAAACTCTTGAAACCTTGAATTTGCCTGCTAAAATATTTTTTACCATCAGCACATGAAAATAATATAAAATTATTATAAAAATTTAATTTAAAATAAATAATAAAAACAAAAATTTTAAAAATACTTTTGAAATACCGTGTATAATGAAAGTGAAATTGTAGTGAGGTGGAGAAATCAACTTTGAAAGAATATCAGCATCAATGTGGCCCACTGATTTTCTTCCAATAAATTAATAAAATTGCCTCGTAGTTAGCACTCTCGAACCTCTTGACACGAAGAAATTTCAACATTATCTCATGTCACTTCTGGAAACGTTGTCGGATATCTTGTTTTTTTGTTTCTGAAATTGACCTATTTATTTATTTATGCATTTTAGGGTTCTAATTTTTATTTTCTAGAGATTTCGTGGTTGAGATTGCATACCATATATAGCGTATTGTACATGCCACTTGGCTTGAACAAAATCAAAATTATACGCTGATGGGCCTGCATTTTTAATATTATCACTAAATCATGCCAAGATTTTGCGAGGGTGGTAGCCTGATGTGACTATCTCATTTCATTTTCATGTCTAAATTAAATCTACATTTTCTTCAAAATATTATATATTTTTCATGTTATATATTCTTTTCTAATTAGATTTAATACATTCTGCATGCTATTAACATATAAATATGGGTATTCAAGATTTATTAAATCATATGGAATCATGGTTTTTTTTTTAATTTTTTTCAAATTAAACTATTTTGATGTTTTTATATCATTTTTATGTGCTGGTATCAATAATAAATTTTTAAAAATGTATATAAAAATTATTTGAATGCATTTCTGAACGAAAAACACTTTCAAAAACAATCTCAACCACACTCTGAAACAGACACGAAACACAATTTATTCTATGGTTTTATATAGTTTTGCCAGTATTTATCTTTCTAGCTTATTCAATTTAAAAATCATTAAATTATTTTGTTGTTTTTATATCATTTTTATGTGCAATATCAATAATAATTTTTTAAAAAATATATAAAAATCATTTGAATGCATTTCTGAACGAAAACACTTTCAAAAACAATCTCAACCACACTCTGAAACAGACACGAAACACAATTTACTCTATGGTTTTATATAGTTTTGTCAGTATTTATCTTTCTAGCTTATTCAATTTAAAAATGAAACTATTTATTTATACTAATGATGAATCGATAAGGGTAGAATTAAATTTCATCAGCTGGGGTCAAAGAATTAATGCACATTTAATTGGTTAAATAATGTCATTAGCTATCAAGACAATATTGGTGAAGAACTTGTAGATAAAAATAATTTTTATAATTCCCTTATATATCTTGTTCGTTAATTTTAATGATTCAAGTTTTTGTGACATAAAATTGAACAGAGAGCAACTACCTGTCGTTGGTTTCTTTAATGAACCACAACGACATGATTAATGTTAATGGTCCTTATCATTACAATGAAAGATAGATGCTGAAAGTTGGAGTAGCATTCTTAGACAATGGAGGTTCGAACAATATTAATTTTGTAGAGCTTGATTCCGACCAACCCAATATTAATTTTAATTGATAGATTTTTGTTTTATTTTTTAATTACTATGTTGTAAATTAGTGTTTTGTGATTTATGTTTTAAGAGTGGTTTGGTAGTTAGGAATAAGAATATGTATATATGTAAAAATCGTTCTCTCTTGTATGAAAGAATTAATGAACTTACCATATATGTTTGAAAATATTGAGATGTCTAGGTTTTCTTCCAGCTAGAATCGCAATAAAGTTCAACCTGTAACTCTGAATGTGTCCAAAACAATACATCGAGGTCTATTTTAACAGATTTGACAAGATTTATCTAGTAACTTTGACTATATTAAATAATATATTTATGAACTTTGTTTGACTTGAAAATTTACCACAATATATTTTCATGTGTCTAGTATTTTTCCTGTAAAATTTCAGTTAGATCCAATAGATGGTTTGAAAGATTTGATCAATCTCACAAAACTTCTCAACAAATATTTTTAGGTCGATTTCAATCTTGATTTGGTTCATATCATAAATCTAGTGAACTCGTAAAATTGGTCCAATTTGACCCATTTTGCACGAGTCAAGTCTGATTTTACTGGTTCTGAGTTTTTAGTCCGATTTTACACATAAATACATGTTTTATGAGTTAACTCGCGATTTTGATAACAATGACCGAAACACATTGGATCTACTTAAATCATTCCGATTTAACATGCAAAACTTGCGAGGATAATTTTGAAGAAAAAAAAAAGATAAAAAGTTAAATCTCCAACAAACTCAATTTAAAGGACGATACTGATAAAAAAAAAAAAGACAATTTGAAACCACTATCTATTTTATCTGTGTTTTTTGGTTTGGTCATCTATGTTTCAATTTCATTCTCTTCTAAAAAAGATGTAATTGACTATGAATCTAGGCTCAATTGAACCATTTTATAAATATAAAATTTGAGGAGGATCAAAATAAGAATTTAGAAAAACATTGAATGCTAGAATCCACAATATTATTTTGTAATATATATATATATATATATATATATATATATATATATATATATATATATATATTCAAATGAAATGGACTCGGTGAAATGTAGTTGAAATAAGATTTCATGTGGGGGTGGGGGGTCCACGCTATGATAAGGAATCGTGAAGTCTTGAGTGAGTTAAATCGATGGAGACCACTCAGTATAACTCGAGATTAAGCCATCCTCACAGTGGTTCTTTGTGTGGATCCTGTGAGTTGCCGGGTCAACTCACGGGATTTAACTTACATTAGTGTGTGTAATAATAATACATTAATTAACAATGTGTATATTTAGGATCAAAGTGTTTTCTAAAGTCAAAATTCTTATCCAAGATCATTTTTATTTTTTAATGTTTTTCTATTTTAAAAAAATATTTCATATATTTTTGAATAAAAACATTTTAAAAAATAATTACACTCTGATATGATAGGCAAATCAATCTTATTATACGATCCAATCTTGTTTTTAAAATTGATTGATTTATTTTAAATAAATATATGAAATTAATTATTTTTTAAATATATATTGTTTTAATTAAAGAATACTTTTCATCACATAACGCGTTTTTTAGCTAGTTTCTACATGTTCAAAAAAGTTTGATTGATTTGCTTGATATGAACTTTGTTGTTTTTTTTATTTATTACAATGGTGCCGAGAGAGAGATATTTGATGTAAAACAAGATTAAGTTTTTTTTTTAAATAATTTCAAAAGTATAGTCGTGTATTTATGAGAGTTTCTTTTATGGATACCAATCTTAAAATTTGAATTTAATAGATCAAGAAAATGAAGAAACCTTTTTAATTACTAGACCAATTTATAACAAGTTGTAACTTTGATATATGTTTTATGTCAGAATTTTATTTTTCATTACTGTGGGTGTCCGGGCCACTTGAGCGTATCTTGATTAATCTCACGGGTCCTGAAGTTAATGACTATGTAAGTCTTTAGTGATCATTATATTAGCAACCATAGGGCTTGAACATGAGACCACAGGGAGAGCAAACATCTTCATTTCAAACTCTTACCACTCGATCAACTACTAGATGGTTAATTGAGTGATAGCTATGTGGTCAAAGCATCAACTTAGCAATTGAGTGAAACGACGCCACTTCTATTGTGGAAAAGAAAACTTGATAGAATGCAAAGAAGACTTGATAGAATGCGATTAGCTCATCATCCTAAATTAGAAGGATTGGTTGCCTTGTTGAATATGTTGGCAAAATTATTCAAAGTGACTTTTTCTCTCAATTAATTACAGTATATATAGTTGATGTTATTTATTTATTTAAATCTATTTTTTGGCATAACACATAAAAATATATATGTAAAAGTTAATTTAAAGTAAAAATAATATAATTTTCTGTAAAAATATAGTTAGACCCTAAACTCATAAGTTCAAATTGGAATTTGGATTTGAACATTGAATTAATGAACTATAGGAGAATTAAAAATAACCTATAAAAGGGATGGCTAAGATTTATTGAATCTCTGTAAATCTCTACATTATCTATTTTAGGATTTAAATGGAAATTGAAGTTTTTAGTATTGAATAATCTTTTTGTAGGAGAGATTTTATGATGTTTATAACATATATATGAGAGAGATAAATACAAAAAAATAGAGAGAAATATGAGATACATGATTAAAAAAATAATTTTTTTATAGGAGAGAATTCTTGTTTCTTTTGATGAGACCGAAAATGATTTTCTCTATCATTTTTTTTATCTCTCTAAAATGATTTTCTCTATCATTTTTTTTATCTCTCTAACATTGCAGAAAATAACTAAAATAACATGAAAAAGTGATGCAGATGAGAGTGAGGTTTGTTACAATTCAAAATCATAATAGAAAATCATAAGATTAAGTGATAAAAATATCTATTTTTCTGAAAAGGGTTTTTCATCAATCTTCTCTAGTTGAAAGGAACTCATCTTCGAGTGTATATTTTAGTTAGAAATTGTTATCTACCATGAACATCATTTTATATGTGTTAGCCACCTTATTGTAAGTCCTTAATATCTTTATATGGGTCACCTCATCATATATCCCTAACACAAGATATTTGTATTGGCTTACCCGTTATAAATTTCTAACACAATATTTTTGTGTGCTTCGCTTCATCATGGATCTCACCATTAGAACTTTCAATAATAACAATTAATGCAAATGGAGACAACACATTGTTTCTCTAGAGTCGCTTTTTCTAAGGAAACCTTCTTACATTTTCCTACACAAGCACATCTTATTCTACGATCTCTTTTAACAATGATTATTAAATAATAATAATAACTAACCATTTGAAATCATCGAGCTCTAATTATGTCCTCAATGACCTTTAACCATTATGATTTGACAGCATATAACAAAGAACATTAAGAATCATTGAAATTTGATACAAATCGACTTAGACAGAAACAAGGTTTGTTACAAATCAAAACCCTTGAAGACCAAAAACACTAAACACCCAAAATATTTAATTTGTATTCATCCAACACCTAGAATATTTAATTTGTATTCATCCAAGTTTCTACTTGCCAAAAAACTATAATAACTTTTTATATATATTTCTAAAAAAAACTCATGCATCAAGATGTTAGAAACAAGGCATAAATGCTATAAGAAATTAAAAAAAAAATCAAAACTAACCAACAAAGTTTTAGTAAAATGATAGAAATCCCATTAAAAGGCTAGAATTAAACAACACACAAATGGCATTAAGAATTCAAGCAAATACATGAATGATATTTTTATAGTAAATGCACATCCTATTTTAATCCCCCCCCAGGGGACCAAATAACATTGTAGCAATACACTTATCAAACTAACTAAGCAAACAAAACTATGAAAAAAACTTAATAAAGTTATTAAAATCTATCATTAATTTTGCAAAACTATGAACATTAGTGTGTATATATATATATATATATATATATATATATATATATATATATATATATATATATATATATATATATTATTTTATGCTAAATAATAAATACCCAAAACCCAATAAGTAAAATATAAATATTTATTTATTTTTATCTAGTTCGTAATAGAAACTCACATCTAATAAAAAAAATCCATGTCGCAATTAATTTTACATCCTCTCTCATCTCCTCATCTCCTCCCCTTCCTCTCTCTTATACTCTCTTGTATTATAAGACATTCATAAATTAAGCTCACGAGCACTTTTCAGATTTTTCAAAAAAAAAATAGAAAATAGAAAATAAAAAGAAATCCAAATACCAAAAAAATAATATATTATTATTATTATGTCTAGCATGCCCAAACAAACAAAACATGAAAACAAACAAACGTCCATATAGATCTCAACACAAGATGTGGTTGATATCCATTCTCTCCACTTACACTGCAATAGAAGAGAACAAATTAAATTCACCTTAACATACATGCTGTCTGCCTCCTCTCCATCTCCCTACCTCCACCTCACTCCATTTCTTCTCTCAATTTCTTCATGCAATATATTTATATCACTATAGTACTTGCACTATATCCATATATATATAGTATATTTGATATATCTATATAGTTTGCGGATCACTTGTAAACTTTTTTTCTGGGATTAATGCTAGCTGTGTCACCCTTCAGAAACACTGCAACCACCAAGGATGAGAGCCAAGAACAGATGGAGAGTTATTCCACTATTGTCAATGGAGAGTTCCCGGACTTCTGTGACGGGGACCTGCTCGAGAGCATCGATTTCGATGATCTTTTTGTCAGTATTAATGAAAAAGATGTGTTGCCGAATTTGGAGATGGATCCTGAAATCCTTGCTGAATTCTCAGTTAGTGGTAGCGGCGGAGAGGAATCGGAGATGAACACGTCTGTGTCGACCGAGAAGGTGGTGGAGGATGATAGAATTCGAAGGAAAGACGAGGAAGATAAGCTTTCATCAGGTCCAGGTTTGGACTCGAGTTTGAGTAGTGGAGGAGAGGAGATTGTGAGTCAGAAAGACGAGCCGGTGGTTGTTAATCCGGTGCCCGGCGAAGATGGTGAAAAGGGAAGAAAGCCAGCAACACAAGGGATCAGGAACGACAGTAATCAAAGGAAGAGGAAGATGAAGAAGGTGAACAGATTTGATTAAGCTTTTATCATTTAATTTTATTAGGGTTTAAGTGTTTTTCAGTCATGAATATAAAACAAAAAACTTGGATTTTTGAAAAAATACAAATGAAATTCTTAATAAACAGAAAATTATTAGCTAAACACTAGATTAATTCTGTGGGGTTAACGTATATATAGATTAGGTGACAACAACCAAATACATGGCTGCTCAGCAAACATCATGGGGGCCAAACAGGTCACGAGAATCATGGGAGACCGAGAATTATCCATAAGATCAAAAGCTGTTTTTTTTTTTTTTGGTTGAAAAAAGTTCTCTCTGGTTAATTTCTTTTTTACTATTTTATTAATATTTGTTTTTATGGGGTGTGGTGAAAAAGGTTAATCTTCTTGAATTGTGTGTAGGTGGACTGGACACCGGAGCTGCACAGGAGGTTTGTGCAGGCGGTGGAGCAGCTAGGGGTGGATAAGGCGGTGCCGTCGAGGATTTTAGAGCTTATGGGAATTGACTGTCTCACTCGGCATAATATTGCTAGCCATCTCCAAGTATACACTACACACTGAAAATTCTTCTGCTCTGGGAATTTTTATATGAAATTTTTAATTATTAATTTTGATGAATATTGTGTGCAGAAATATCGATCGCACCAGAAACATTTGCTAGCGCGTGAGGCGGAGGCGGCAAGCTGGAGTCAAAGACGGCAAATGTATGGAGCTGCCGCCGCGTCTGGTGGAGGTGGAAAGAGGGAGATGAATGCATGGCACCCACCCACCATGGGGTTCCCTCCTGTAACTCCCATGCACCACCACTTTGGACCATTACATGTATGGGGACATCCCTCCATGGACCAGCCCCCGATGCACATGTGGCCTAAACAACTAGCTCATTCTCCTTCACCTCTGCCGCCGCCGCCGCCACCTACATGGCACCACCCGCCACCGGGCCCTCCATACTGGCACCACCACGCCCACCAAAGGGTATGCATGCCCTAATTAGCTCTTTCTTTCTATTCAATCAATCAAAGGATAGAAAAAAGAAATGGGATAGCCTTTTCTAATCTAGTTGTGTTACTTTTTGAGCAGGCTCCAAATGTAATTAGCCCAGGGACACCGTGCTTTCCACCGCCACTAGCGACTGTAAGCATCGATCGTTGCTACTCTTTTGGAGTTTTTAAAGTTGTCTGTATCTTGAGTTTTGGATCCATATAGAACACCAGCATATGCTGAAATTATTGATAGCTTGTATATAATTAGCAGCTTAGTAATTAATGGATAATCTACGTATCTATTGCAGAGATTCCACGCACCTCCTGTCACAGGAATCCCGCCACCCCATGCCATGTACAAAGTAGACCCCGTCGCCGGCGCCGGCGCAGTCGCAGGCCGACATAATTCAGGCCCCAGCCCTTTCTTAGACTTTCATCCGGTGAGCCTCCCTCTTCTTCTTCTGATCAGGGTTCAATTTATGCTCTTTGCCTTAATATCTTGGGTTCAATTTCAAAAGGACGGCGGGAGAAACTTAGTCCTGATGAACTGATCCAAGCCCACTTCTTATCGATCGTTGAGACCATGCAGATAAAATGAAGAACTTTTAATGCGTGTTATTTGTATTTATATTTAATATAAACATGTTTTCGAAAACTTTATCACCAATATAAACATAATTGTATTAAGAGGTTGTTTAGAATGATTTTGGAAAATGTTTTTGAAAAAAATTGAAATTTTTTATTTTAAATTAAAAAAATTGGTATTTTTAGATCATTTTGATGTGCTGATATCAAAAATGATTTTAAAAAAATAAAAATAATATAATTTTGATATATTTTTTAACGAAATATACTTTAAAAAACAACTTCAATAACACTCCTAAACATGTATTAAATAATAATAAATTATTCTTGTTATTCACTGTCTAGATATATAACGAAGAGTTTTTTTTTATGAGATTCCATTTCTTTCTTTATTATTTTCTCTCTTTCCCTTTTTTTTTTTTTATTTCTTCTTGTTGAGGATAGAGAGTTCTAACATCATAATTCTTGGCATTGAAAAGTTAATCTTAATTCATTTTTATGTCGTATATTATATTATTAATTTAAATAATATTAATATGGATAGATAGGGTTGACCCGAGTGATCCAAATCCATTTTCCCCTTCAAAATACATTACTTTAAGTTTGAGATTTGAATAAAAATGCATCTATCTCGGTGAACTTGATCGTCTAATAATTCATGGCAACATGTTTTGCAACAGTCAAACGAGAGTGTCGACGCAGCTATCGGAGATGTTTTATCGAAGCCATGGCTGCCGCTGCCTCTCGGACTAAAACCTCCGGCTACTGACAGTGTTCTGGTGGCGCTGCAGAACCAGGGAGTGCCGAAGATTCCACCGCCATGAGCTTGAAGAACCCTAGAGAGCATCCTGAATTCCAAGCCAGTTTCTTCATCTCCAGCCTTCGAGACCACAAAAAAAACCCTAAATTCGACGAAATTTCCTATATTAGATGTGAATATACATCTAATGAGTTGGTTTTTCTTCTTCAACTCCCCCCCTCCCTTCATTAGTTCTTGACTAAACTTTCTTGTTCTTGTTCTTGCAAGAACAAACTTTGTTCATTAATCAACTTACATGCTAGTTTTTGTTATATTTCTATATATATATTTTCATATTTACATCAATCAGACAAGATAATAGCGTATCATAAGTAATATTTATTACATAAGTTAGCTTAAAAGGCTAAGCAATATAAAAACAAGCTAATATAATAGTAGTAACAATGGTATTATAAGATTTCCATTCTCTTGGAATTTGCATGTAATTTTCTCCAAAATATCAAATGGAAAATGTTTATTCTAGTACAAAAATTTACTTTTAATATTTAATAAATATAAAAAAAAAATATGATAAATAACTTCACAATATATAAATTTTGATCTAAAATTATTGTGTTGCCCCTCTTATATGTATGCATTTATCTCCTTTTTATTCATTATTTAACTTTTTTTTAAATAATAATATTTATCCTTCATTAAGTACAATTAGGACAAAATAACACTTCAACTTTTTTCTCTATTAAATGACAAGATTCATGAGCTATAAATATCCCATAAATTCTTCAAGTTTTAAATTTATAATCTCTTCATTCTCAATATTTTTAGCATGTATATTTTTATTGTCTATCTTTTTAAAATATCATTGCACCTTTTTCTTCTTCTAAATATACCTACTTAAACATCTGATAGTCTTTATATCTACTAGGACATATCTATTACAAGTATCAGTCACTCACAAAATTGACTCTCCAAGCACCCAATTGTCCTAGCTACGAGAATGGATTAGATTGTTAGAATCAAAAGACTTTCCAAGCACCAGGTTTTTCTTTTTGGAAAATCATCATTGTGTTCCCAAGAGGCGTGACGTAACGTCAAAAGACTTGTGATCTGCATAGCAGGTCTCGAGTTTGAGTCAAAGCATGTAACCCTTGTAAAAGCCTGTGATAGGCAGGGTTTTTCTCACTTACTTGGCCCTACAAAGTGCACTTTCTGGAGATGGAGTTTCCTCGCATCCGAAAATAATCATGACCGTGAATAAATATTTATTTTAAATAAAATGAAACTCATTTGGAGAAATTTTGAGACGATGAAGTTGAATAAATTGCATTGCCGTGTGGAGGAATTGGATGAAGCAAAAGGGATGAGCATTAAAGTCCTGCCTGTTTATTTTATTAGTTACTTAAGACTTTGTTCTTTAAACAATCAAGATATTATTTGAGCACTTTTAACAAATCATGATTAAATCTCTTTCAAATTATTATTTAGACCGTATATTTACACTGAAATGACGTATGGGCATCAACTTTTTCTTGCAATCTCTATTTAGGACCACCAAGAGATGGTAATATTGTTCAAATTTAACAGCTAGGGACCAAATTATAGTGTTACTTAAACTATATGGACTAAAATAATGTTTTAGCCTTTAAAATTTAGGACCTGTTTGTTTCTGCGGTTGTACCGTCGTTTGCTCAAAATTTAATTTTTTTCCATTTTAAATGAAATTTTTTTAATGTTTTTAAATCATTTTGATGTGCTGATATCAAAAATAATTTTTAAAAAATAAAAAATATCATTTTAATATATTTCTAAATAAAAAATACTTTAAAAAATAATCGCGAATCTAAAAATATATGAGTCAGCAATCGTAAAAAATTAAACATATTTGAATTAATATAGTTACTATTGTGTAATTCTTGATGTTCATGGAGTTTTGATTTTTTAAAATCAGAATCATCTTTTGCGATTATGCTATATCATAGAAAAATATAAGGAAGACATTTTTAAAATTATTTATTAATTTAATACATAGTTGTAAGACCTATCATCGAGCTCAAGTTATTAAATAACCACCTCAACCGCAATAGTGGCTGAAGCATCCGATAACCTGTTTGGGAGTATAGTTGATATTATTTTTTGTTTAGAAATGTATTAAAATGATATTTTTTTTTATTTTTTTAAAAAAATATTTTTGACATTAACATATGAAATGAAGCTACCGATTGCTGGAGTGCGATTAATACTATTTTTAAAAGTGTTTTTTTTCTCCAGAAATACATCAAAATAATGTTTCTTTATTCTTTTTAAAAATCATTTTTCATATCAACACAGAAAAATGATCTAAAAACATTAAATTTTTTATTTTAAAAAAAAATAAAAAACCCAAAAATAACCCACCATTTAATTCCACTCTGCCCCTTCATTGAAAGCAAAAGGAAGTGCTTTATCAAATGGAATGTTCCAGTGAAGTGCTTTATCAAATGGAATGTTCCAGTGCTCCACCATTTAAAAATGAAGTGCTCCACCATTTATCAAAGGAAGTGCTCCACGCAGCATTGTGCGGGCTACCAAAAAAACATCACTCAACGGTCTATAAAAGACTATCAAATGGAGATGAAGCTTTGAACACAGCAAGAACAGCCTGAGAGTTTTCTGGATCTCCAATGGCTTCTTCTGGTAAGCTTGTGTTTTTCTTCTTTTTTCTAGTGGTTTTCTCCTCTATCCAAGCTAGAGAGAGCAAGTTCCTTAGCAAGTTCACACGTTACAGCATCACAGAAAACACTGGCAAGAAAGAATCTACCATTTCTTCTGCGCCAATTCAAGCTCCTACATCAGCACCAGCTCCAGACATGGAGTTTCTACCGGATGTTCCATGGAACTGGCCAGGTCCAGCACCAGCTCCAGACATGGAGTTTCTACCGGATGTTCCATGGAACTGGCCAGGTCCAGCACCAGCTCCAGCAATAGAGGATCAACTGGATGATCCAGTGCTAGCACCGGCACCGGTCGTTGGCGAGAGTGATAACGGCTATGGCCTTTTCAGTGAGGACTCAGGAACTTTCCCTCGTGAGGAGACTTCAACCACCACCACCACCACCACCACCGCTAATGAAAACGAGCTTATGAAGGAAGAACTAGATGGTGTGCACTTCAACAAGAAGTATGAAAATGGCAACTACAACAACAATGGCTACTCTAGCAACTACAACAACAAGGCCTACAAAGTTGACAGTGGAAATCAAAACAGCAATGGCTTCACCAACAACAATGGCTACAAACTAGCTGGTGAAAGCAAGCTACGAAACAGGGAATCAAAATAGTGGGAATGGCTTCACCAACAACAATGGCTATGAGACTGAGAGACAAGGAGGGATGAGCGACACGAGGTTCATGGAGGGTGGTAATTAAGTCATGAACAAGTTTAAGAACTATAGTTTTACATGGAGGATGTTGGAATCATAAAAACAATCTCGATCTATGTAATTTTAAAAGATATATAAGAACAATCTCAAATAAAAAAATATTTAAAATATAATACAAGAGATATCATGTGAAGTAACAATGACTTGTAATCAAGCAAATGCAATTGATTATAAAACCAAATTTGATCATACAATAAAGCAATTTCAAGCTTTTGTCCATAAACTAATTAGTAAAATTAATAAGTGGTAAATAATAATTAAAAATATGGGATGATTCCTCTCAATTTGATGGAAATGGACCAAATTAATCTATATATAACTCATACTTCTCATGATCGTTTATAAAACAAATAAATGTTTCTTTAGTTAATTTAATGTACTCTATTTTTATAAGAGAACAGTACTGATTTTAATTTAAAAAATTATAATTAAATTTGTGAAAGTGAATTATTTTTTTTATTTTATTGGACGTGTATTATTCCTTTTTTAGAAGAAGTGTCTTTGGATTTAGTGGCAATTTATGAGTGGCAAAATAACCGAGTAACAGTAATGTGAAGATGGAGAGGATCCATAAAAAAGATTTTCAATTTGTTGATTTGCCTTGAAAAAGGGCCCATTGTCTCAAGAAACCTCTTCTAAGAAGACCCACAACTTAGAGCCCATTTACTTGAAAGGGGCCCATTACCTCTTCTAAGTAGACCCAAAGCTTAGAGCCCATGTACTTAAAAAGGGTCCATTGTCTAAAGAAACCTCTTCTAAGTAGACCCACAACTTAGAGCCCATTCACTTGGAAGGGGCCCAATGTCTAAAGAAACTTCTTCTTAAGTAGACCCACAGCTTGGAGCCCATTTTATTTTTTTAGATACTTTCCATATCCTCTTCTATTGATCCAGCACATTCAATATATATCAATATAATTTTAATTTTTCTAGTTAATTATTTTCAAATATTATTATTATTATTATTATTATTATTATTATTATTATTATTATTATTTTGCTGTCATTGTCTATTTTTCTAATCAAACCATTAGTTTACCCGATCTTATTTGATCTAATCAAATTAATATTTTTTTATATTAAAAAAATATGGATCAGCCCGCAGCGCAGCACGAGTCATTTTTTCTAATAGTATAACATATATATAATATAATTATATCTTTCGGGTTATTATTGGATTGATTTCGGGTCACAATGAAGAATATCTATATTATGTAGTTATATATATAAAAAATTATATTTAATGAATTGGATTAAATTACCATTCCTAGCCCTTTGACATCAAGGGAGACAGAAAACATGACACGACAGTCCCTCAATTTGAGGATGAGACTTCCAGAATCCAAATCACAGGGTCAAAGAGAGAGAGAGAAGAAGTTTGGTCAGAAAGTTTGAAATTGAGCTCCGGCCATCACGCCGCCGATCATCAAATGTTCTTCACGTTACTTAAGACATAATCTAACTAACCCATGATTAAATTTATTTGGTCAACTGGGCCACAAGAAACATCATGCCACGATGTTAGAGAATCCTGTGGACTTGTGCTCTTTTCACTGTTTCAAATTGCTTACAATATTTTATAGAATAGCTAAAAAAATCCATAATTCAAACGGTAAGTAATGAACAATGATTTTCACTGTTTATTGCAAGGTTGTCAATACTGTTTCGGTTGTCGTTTTGTTTTTCCTATTGATACAGAATGTTTCGATTTCGGTGATTGTTTTCTACTATGGCCGAAACGGCACAAACGGAATAATACCGGTACATTTCAGCCGGTATTTGATCGAAAATTTCAAAACGGACCAAAATTTAAACCGAGATAAAAACGACGCTGTTTTGTCTCGTTTTTTTACTGGTACGAGATATTTCGGTTGAACAGTGATTTCAGAGATTGTTTTTTATTGTGGCCGAAACGGCACAACCAGAATAATACTAAAGATTTGTTTCTTGATGAAGTGCTATGACAAAAATTCATAAATGGCATTCACAATCAAATTAGAAATTGGACAAGAATTAAAGCAATCTTTTCATTTCTCCACCTCCCAATTTAATGAACAAACCTACTTCTTCTCTGCAATTTCAAGCTATTGATATCATATATGATGGTATTTTACTTTAACATCAAGAAATAAGACATCTTATTGAAATTCATATCTTTTTTTTTTTAAGATTCGACCCCGCCCTCATTTAAGCATTTCTTGTAGATCTGCGTTAATCGAGTAAAATCCCAATTGTTTTAAATTCTTATAAAATAAATACATTTTAATTTGAATTCAAGATCTATAATACAGATACGAAATATTTTCCGCCAAAATTCATCATCTTGTAGAAGCACACAGGCTATGAAACCCACTGTCACCTCCATATCCAAAGTAAATCTACAAAAGCAGTAAACTCTAAGAAAAGTAGAAAAGAATTACTATCTGCACAAAGCCCTAAAGTGGTAGCACTCCTAGCAGACCAAATCAAAGTAATGTTAATTATGAAATATGCCCCACCATCCTCCCTCTTTAGCCTCTCACTTTCCTTGTTGAGTCCTAACCATCTCAACCACTATATAGTGGCTAAGACTCTGTTTGGGAGTGCGTTGCAACTGGCATTTTAAAAAAAATGATTTTTTTTTCATTTTAAAAACTGGAGGTTTGGTGTTTTTAAATCATTTTGATGTGCTGATGTCAAAAATAATTTTTTTTAAAAAGAAACATCATTTTGATGTATTTCGGTACGAAAAGCACTTTGAAAAGCTACCGCAATCGCACTCCCAAACAGGCCCTAAAGCTACCGATTACCTGTTTTGAAGTGCGGTTGAGATTGCTTGTTAAAATATTTTTTGTTCAGAAATATATTAAAATGATGTTTCTTTAATTTTTTTTAAAAATTATTTTTGATATTAACACATGAAATGCAGCCACCGATTGCCTGGAGCGCGATTGATGCTGTTTTTAAAAGTAATTTTTGTTCACAAATACATCAAAATGATATTTCTTTATTTTTTTTAAATTATTTTTGACACCAGCAATAGAAAAATAATCTAAAAACATAAAAAAAAATTAATTTAAAATTAAAAAAAAAACCCACCATTTAATTCCACTCTGCCCCTTCATTGAAAGCAAAAGGAAGTGCTTTTTGTCGTCTGTATTTTGTTTTCTAATCAAGATTTGGTGCCATGTTTTCTAATCTCGCCAGACAGTCTCAATGAAAGCACATGCAGCATGACTCTGCTGGCCATGATTTTCTACCCCACAACTTCCCTTTTCCTCAATCCACGCATCATTGTGCGGGCTGCGAAAAAACATCACTCGATGGTCTATAAAGGACTATCAAATGGAGATGAAGCTTCGATCACAGCAAGAACAGCCTGAGAATTTTCTTGATCTCTTGCCGGTCATTTCTCCAATGGCTTCTTCTGGCAGGCTTGTGTTTTTCTTCTTTTTTCTAGCTGTTTTCTCCTCCATCCAAGCTAGAGAGAGCAAGTTCTTCAGTAAGTTCACACGTTACAGCATCACAGAAAACACTGGTAGGAAAGAATCTACCATTTCTTCTGTGCCAATTCAAGCTCCTACATCGGCACCAGCACCAGCTCCGGCAACAGAGTTTCTACCGGATGTTCCAGTGCCAGCACCAGCAATAGAGGATCTACCGGATGTTCCAGTACTGGCACCGGCACCAGCACCGGTGGTCGGCGAGAGTGAAAACGGCTATGGCCTTTTCAGGGAGGACTCTACTTCAACCACCACCACCACCACTGCTGCTAATGAAAACGAGCTTTTGAATGAAGAACTAGATGGTGTGCACTTTAACAAGAAGTATGAAAATAGCTACTACAACAACAACAACAACAACGGCTATAAAGTTGATGGAGCTAGATATGAGACAGGCAATCAAAACAACAATGGCTACACTAGCAACTACAACAACAAGGCCTACAAAGTTGGCAGTGCTAGATACGAGACGGGCAATCAAAACAGCAATGGCTTCACCAACAACTATTACAACAATGGCTACAAACTAGCTGGTGAAAGCTACGAAACAGGGAATCAAAATAGTGGGAATGGCTACACCAACAACTACGACAACAATGGCTACAAACTAGCTGGTGAAAGCTACGCAACAGGGAATCAAAATAATGGGAATGGCTACACCAACAGCAATGGCAACAATGGCTACAAACTAGCTGGTGAAAGCTACGAAACAGTGAATCAAAATAGTGGGAATGGCTACACCAACAACAATGGCAACAATGGCTACAAACTAGCTGGTGAAAGCTACGAAGCAGGGAATCAAAATAGTGGGAATGGCTACACCAACAACAATGGCAACACCAACAGCTACAGCAACAATGGCTACAAACTAGCTGGTGAAAGCTACGAAGCAGGGAATCAAAATAGTGGGAATGGCTACACCAACAACAATGGCAACACCAACAGCTACAGCAACAATGGCTATGAGACTGAGAGACAAGGGATGAGTGACACGAGGTACATGGAGGGTGGTAAGTATTATTACCATGTGAAGAACACTGAGAGACAGGGAATGAGTGACACGAGGTTCATGGAGGGTGGTAAGTACAGTAACAATGTGAATTATTATCCAGCTAATGAGTACGATTCAGGGAAGGTAAGCACTCAAAATCAGGGTTCATATGGAAATGTTGAGAACCCTAATGAATTCAACACCATGGATTACGAGAGCCAGGAGGGATATGAAGAAAGCCAGGAGGAGTCTTTACCTTGAATACTGTTATTGTTGTTAATTTGTAGAGAAAGAAAAGTTAAAGAATTACAGAGGGAGAGCCTTTCATATATATTTGAAAGCAAGGCTAAGTTAAGAGATCAAGTTATCAATTTCCCATTTCATGTTTCATTTTCTTGTTTGGTTTCGGGTTTTGGCAATACTTTTTATGGTTTGCGACTCAAAAGGGATGGAGGGTTCTGCAGTTTTGCACTTTCCAGTGAAACTTTGTACTATCAAGGATCTTTAATTTGAGCATCCATTGAGTTCTTCATAACTTTAGCAGAGGAATGCATGAACTGAAGTTCTGTGTGGTTGAATTATTTTGTTCTGGAGTAAATCTTTCATTAAAATCTTATTATTGTTTGAGAGTCTGATAACATATGATCCCCAGTAGGCTTGGCGTGATGACAGAGCTTGAGATCTGCATAACAGGTTTCGAGCTCGAGTCAGGCGTGCACCTCCTGTAAAAGCCTGGGACAACCGAGATTTTACTTGCTCGCCTGAGCTCACAAAATACATTTTTTGAGGTTTACTCGAATCAAAATTAAAAAAAGTCTGATAATATATGGGTGAATTCTGCAATGGCTGGAGCTGTAATAACTCTTTTGGGACTAGTAAAAAAAGTATACAAGCTAGCCGATTAAGCTGAAAACCCCCTGCCTGCCAACAAGTTGAGCATTCCCATCATTTCTTACCAAGCTAAGATGTTAATTTCTACTTAAATTTGTACGGATGTTCTTGAGCTTCTCATGTAAACAGGATTAGGTACACTAAATTGCATTAGTTTCTGCCTGCAGATAGTGCCTGAAAGCACCAAAACAGTAGCAGTGTTTCGAGCCGGCCAAAGCCAACTTCACCAAAATGCAGTGAAAATTAGGCCTTAATTCTAGAAATGCACTTTATCGACTGATGAGGTGATGATCACTGGCAATTGATTTTAACACAACTTGCAGGAAAAAAATATGTTTCAAATGCTGGCCATACCAGGCTTGTCAATTCCATTCCGTTCTGGCTGGAACGTTCCATGCCGTTAAAAAATCGAGACGAAACGGCGTCGTTTTCGTCTCGGTTTTAATTCCGGTCCGTTCCGGAAATTCCTGTCAAATTCCGACCGGAACGTCTCGGTACTGTTCCGGGTGTGCCGTTCCGGCCTTAAAATCCTCTTTGTTATGATTAACTTATGATTTTTTCTAATTTTGAGATTATTTTTGTTTGGCTTTTTGTTTATATTGTATAATTTAAAGTTAATTTATCTTGAATTTTAATTATGTTTGTTAAATTAATATTTTAATATATATATATATATATATATATATATATATATATATATATATATAATTAATTATATATGAACAGTACAACCCCGAAACGCTCCGAAATCGGAACGGTATTGACAACCTTTGGTCATACAGGGTTCCAAATACCAGATACAATTAATAGTTTACAATTGCCCTTTTATCACAAGCTATAAAAGGAAGAGAATACAATCTGATCTTCAGCCCCTACCATATATACATGTATCTATAGATATCACACAGCTAGCATATCCCAATCTGTAAATCTGCTGCCATTAATTCTGCAGAGCTAGAAATCTGCCATCAATTCTATAGAACTGAAAATCTGCTAGCTCTAAATGTATAGATTGATATTTCCTTATTTCTATGACTGGAAATCTGCCATTAATTCTGTGTAACTGGTAATCTGATAGCTTTAAATGTATATCCTGACCATAAGAGTGGTGAGGTTCAGAAGCAGCCTGCAGTCCAAAGATTTCAGATTTTTCAGATCGTAGATTTCAAGGGGCTTAAGAGTGGAAGGCAACAGGGTTTTCTCAGGAAATGTACGAAAGGTTAATATTCAGTTGATAGGCAATATTTTTGTAATTTTACTTTTTGTATTATTATTTTTAATATTAATATAAAAATCTTATATACATGCTCTCAATTAGTAAGTAGCCAGTAGATAGTCCATGGGCAAGTGGTCCAACCCTTTTCGTTTGTGTGGTAAAATAATTTAAATAAAAAAGATTTATTTTCTTATATGGTCACTACCATATAAATGTTGTTCATGCACTATAATAATTTTAAGGACTAATCGGGTAGAGTAATAATGGGTTTTGTCCTCAAGTGACCTGATGACAAAGAGTTTATGATCTACACAATAGGTTTCAAGTTCGAGTAAGAACGTACACCTCTTGTAAGAGCCTGGAACAACCAGGATTTAACTCGCTCATCTAGATCCACAAAATGCACTTTCCAGAGATGAGATTTTCTCGCTTAAAAAAGAAGAAGTAATAATGATTTTTTTTTTCTAAATGATAGTGCACGTAAAATATTATGATTTTTTTTTATCTTTTGGGTTTATGATGTTTCCTTTTTTCTAGATATTCTTGCAATGTTTAATAATTATTATTGATGAATATTTCTAAAATAAGATCATTTTCATTGTTCATGCACAATAATAACTAGGTTGGTGTTATTTTCACCATATTATTCTATTAAAATTCAAGATTATCAATAACATGAACTTTATTGAGTTTATTGTCACGTCCACATATCTTATGGACCTCTTAATTTCCTGAATTTCATATTTTTTCCTGCCCGAGCTCATTCAAGGAGGAGGGTTGATTGACACTACATGTACATCTATTAAATATACAAGTGCAAAATGTTCCACAAATGCAATTTTTTCCCACACAGTCTTGTGGTACATTGCAGCTGAAAACAGCTATCGGGCCTCTTGCTTCTCCCAGGTGAGAGCCTGCAATTGAGAAAATACTCAGCATAGTATTCTTCTATGAAAAAAAAAGCCAAAATACTTGCTAACAAGAGTTGACAATAAGGGAAAATATTGTTTACTGTGAGAGGAATTGATGTTTATTTGAACAATGTGATGATAATTTTACCCTTATGAATTCGCTAGTTGAGGTAATGAGGTATTTCTATAATGTTAATGAGTGAGATTGATTTGGGAAAAGTAGATCTTTTAAATATTTTAAAAGTTTTCAATTTCATCCTTCAACATTTGATTTTGTAAGAATTAAGTTTCATTTTTTATTTTATTTTGCTTTATATGGAGTGATCATTTTCTCATTTAATTTTTATTTTGTTATCAAATAAGATCATGAAGCCGTTTTAAAAAAATGATAAGATGATATCTTTTCATGATACTCACAATTCATTTTTTATAGTTTATTATTACTAATTATTATTCTATTTGTCTATCATCATTGTTTTGTATTATATTATTACATTAATCAAGTTTATATTGGAATCAGCCAAGTCAATGATCTAAGTTTAGGAGGATTCTTCTTGTTTTATTAAAAAAATAGTATGTTAGAAAAGATTTGATCTAGTTAACAGAACATCAATCTATTATAAAAATAATACACACACACACACACTAACAAGATGCATGGCTTAAAAATTTGAGAGAGAGAGAGAGAGAGATAAACTAACAAGATGTAGCAATCACCAACACGACCAAAAAACCCATCTTGAACGAAGACTTCTCCATATCTTGTGAGGAAATGTTATAGCTTGCAAATATCAATTCCTTGTATTTCTATCTCTAAATTTTTCATAGGCTCTTCTTGATGCTATATTATATATAGGAGGGATTGCATCGCTTAAATGGAAAGAACATCCAGTTTTGGTGGATAAATTACATACCTTGTTTAGCTCAATTTTGTTCAATCCTCCATTAATACACTCATTTTTATGATAGTTTTTGTGAATATATATTAACCAATAAGCTAAAACAGGTCAGTTTTTTTCATTGTACCAATAGACACAGATTATTGTGAATTGTAATAGTAATATTATCATTTTACCCCTGAGTTCACATAATAAACAGTTGCATGCGCGAGTGTATTTTTGAATTTTACACTTTTGTGTGTAGTAAAATAATCATATTACCCTCCAATAAGATAAAAACCAAGAGTTGCATGTAAGGGTGTTTCTAGAATTTCATATTTTTTTAAACAATATAAATACGGATATGCCCTCAGAAAAAGACAAATCCAAGAGTTGGTTGTAGGGATGTTTACATAATTGATGTTTTTTGAAATATTTTTTTTGCAGACACTGTGGGCACGTCTGACTGACGCGTCAATGGTTTTCTTCCCCCTCTCCCTTTTGGCAGCGTGTGAGTCATCATCTGATTGTGAAAATGTGTATCTGACGTCTCATCTGATGTGCCACTATGTCCACTTTCTCAGGCTAGTGTGCATACAGATTACAAGCAATTAAAGTAAGAAAATACAAGTTGATCTTCAACCCCTACCATATATACATCTATCTATATATATCATACAACTCGCATATCCTAATTAAAGAAAATCAACTTGTAAATTTGCTACCATTAATTCTATAAAATTGGAAATCTGCCATCAATTCTCTATAGCTAAAAATCTGTTAGCTTTAAATGTATAGATTGACATTTCCTTATTTCTATAACTGGAAATCTACCATTAATTTTGTATAACTAAAAATTTTCTAGCTTTAAGGGTCTGTTTGGTATTGCGATTGCTATTATGGTTGAGGTTTAAGAAAAAAATAGTTTCATGAAACACACTTTTAGTTGCGGTTTATAACTGAAATTGAAGTGTTTGGTTAAAACTATGGTTAAGTTTAAGGTTTAATAAAAAATAGTTTTGTGTGTTTGGTTACCGTGTTTTTCATATTGTTGTCAACTTGTGAAATTACTTTAAAGGGCACACACAAGCATGCATATATATATAAAACACTAGTTTTTATAGTTGCTTCTTTTTAACCAATGGTTTGACGGTTTTAATGTGTGGACCCCATACAACTGTTTCTGTGTTTTAATACATAACCAAACACTAAAACACTAGTTTTTTTTTCAAACTCAGTTATAAACCACAAAAACAAACAAACACTAAATATATATCCTGACCACAAGAGTAGTGAGGTTCTAAAGCTGCATGCGGTCCAAAGATTTCAAAATTTTCAAATCTTAGATTTCAAGGGACTTAAGGCATTAGGGTTTTCTTGGAAAATGTCTTCAAACTTCAAGAGAAGGGAGTGATGGCAAACCACATCCTATTGTACGAAAGGTTTTAACTTTAGATATTCATCCAGTGTTTTGACACCATGATTCCTTGCATCGACCTTGTTAAGAATATCTTCCATAAAAGATTTACAACCTTTTTTTAAGTCCATGGCCAAGTGGTCCAACCCTTTTCATTTGTTTGGTTTTTTTTATTAATGTGAATGTTCGGGTCAACTTGCACACACCTTGATAAATCTCACGAGCCTTGAAATAATGACCATGTAAGTATCCAGTGGTCATCATATTAGCAACCACAAGGCTCAAACCTAAGATTATAGGGAGAGCAAACCCTTTAGTCTCAAAATTTTACCATTGAACCACCTAGTAGATGGTTTGTATGGTTTTATTTTATTCGTTATGGTATGAACCTTATGAACATAATTTAAATATTTATTTTCTTATATGTCATTGCCATATAATTGATTCTCATGCATAATAATTTTAAGGACTAATCAGGTAGATAATAATGAGTTTTTTCCTCTTCCAAATGATGTTTCATGTAAAATATTGTGGTCTTCAAGGACAGAATGTAATGGCAGAGGTCAAGGCTTGTGATCTGCATAACAGATCTTGAATTCGAGTAAGGACACACACCCCTTGTAAGAGCTTGGAACAGATGGGGTTTTACTCGCACATGGGCTCATAAAATATATTTTTCCGGGGGTGAGGTTTCCTTGCATAAAAATAAAAGTGTAAAATATTATGATTTTTCTGGATATTCTTGCATTGTTTTATCATTATTATTGATGATCTCTTGAAATAAGATCATTTTCATTGTTCATGCACAATAATAACTAGGGTGGTGTTATTTTCACCGTATTATTCTCTTAAAATTCAAGATTATCATTAATATGAACTTTATTGAGTTTATTGTCACATCCACATATCTTATGGACCTCTCAATTTCCTAAATTTTATTTTTTTTCTGCCTGAGCTCGCTCAAGGAGGAGGGTTGATTGACACTGCATGTACATCTATTAAAAATACAAGTGCAGAATGTTCCACACATGCATTTTTTTCCCACACAATCTTGCGGTACATTGCAGCTGAAAACGACTACCGGGCCTCTTGCTGCTCCCAGGTGAGAACCTGCAATTGCGAAATTACTCAGCATAGTATTCTTCTATGGAAAAAAACAACAAAATACTTTGTGGGCCCAGGTGAAGAGTAAAATCCTAGTTGTCCCGAGCTCTTACAAGGGGTATATACCTTGACTTGAACTAGAGATTTGCTATGTAAATCACAAGCTCTCTGTCATCACGACTCTTGAGGACTTCTTCTATGGAAAAAAACACCAAAATACTTGCTAACAAAAGCTAACACTGAGGGGAAATACTATTTACTATGAGAGTAATTGATATTTATTTGAACAATATGATGATCATTTTACCCTAATGAATTGGCTAGTTGAGGTAATAGTGTTAATGAGTCATTATGAGATTGATTTGGGAAGAGTAGTTTTAAATAATCTAAAAGAACTACAGTGAAATAATTAAATTACTCTAAAAGCATGTTTTTATCTCAATTTGAGAGAGAGATAGAGCGAGAGAGACTAACAAGATGCAGCAACCAACAGCACGACTAAAAAAACCATCTTGAATGAAGACTTCTCCATATTTTGTGAGGAAACGTTATAGCTTGCAAACGTGAATTCCTTGTGTTTCTATCTCTAAATATTTCATAGGCTCTTCTTTATGCTATAGTGTATATATATATATATATATAGGAGGGATTGGATGGCTTAAATGGAAAGAACATCCATTTAGTTTTGGTCAATAAATTACATACCTTGTTTAGCTCGATTTTGTTCAATCCTCCATTTATACACTCCTTTTTATGATATAGATATAGATATAGATATAGAGACTTTGTTCAATCCTCCATTTATACACTCCTTTTTATGATATAGATATAAATATAGATATAGATATAGAGACTTTGTTCAATCCTCCATTTATACACTCCTTTTTATGATATAGATATAGATATAGATATAGAGACTCTTCTTTTGTTTTTCCTTTAAGGGCCACTCGAAAAGACAATTCAATACTTGTGGTGAATACATGTCTGAAAATGACCAAACTTCTTGTGAATATCTTCGCTCTTCGATTCAAAATAATTAGAATTATATCCCACCAACTAATAACTTGGAGCACATTAGGGTTCTTTTCATTGATCGGATATTTTAGTTCGCCATCCAAATTCATCGGCTGAATCATGCATTATGTGCACGTTGTATAGTCACAGTAGCCCCAGATGGCCTGAGAAGTGCTTGAGAGGCTCTTGCTGGTGGGCAAATCCATGCATGTTTAACCAGGAAATCATATCATTGTTTTTGGCTAAATAGAAATGAAATCATTGCCTTAGCTTGTGTCTTATTTTCACTCCTCAACTAACATTTTGTGTGTGTGTATTATGAAATTGGATTCAAATGTATCCCAAATAAAACACACGACAATCATATATGTTTCATCACAGTGTGTGTTTAAGGAATTTATTAAAAATCTTAATAGAACTTGTTGAACATAATTTAGATAATTTTATTCCTTGATTTCCTTATATTGTGGGCAAAAATGTTGCAAGAAGGTGGCAAAAATGTTGTCAATACATAGTTCCAAGTATAACAACAACACATGCAAGCAAACATCTCACCCTGTCAGGATCTCTGGACCTGCTGCATCGTTGGCCAGCAATTATCTCTTTCAGGTTTCACCATTTCTTTTCACTTTGCCATCATCCTCATTTCATCATATGGTCATAGGCCATCTATCGAGTTTAATCCTGAACATGAAACCATCACGAAAAATAATGCTTTTAGTATTACATAGTTGCTAATATTCTGATCAACGTTTTTCTTTTATAAATCTCATAAAACTCCAGTGAATTACCACTATGAAGTAATAACTGATAGACAATGTTAGCAAGATCACTGTTGTTCTCGTTTTCATTTCTTAATAACTTTGCTATAAATACAGAATCTCAAACTATTTTAAATCTCAAACAAGAAAACAGGAATTATGATCTTGGGCTGGCATTTTCTGAGTCACTGTAAATCATGCACGACTTAAGATGGGATCTGTTTATGGTAGCCTTTGTTTTTGAACAAACTGTTGGAAACCTATCTCTACCTAATGTAGTGATGGGCTGTGCGGTGAAGATTTGTTGTTGTGAAAATGCCATGCTCCAAAAATAGAATTTAAAACAAGGCAGATGTAAAGCTGAGAAAAGTAAAAAACACCTGAGCATGTTGGACAAATGACAGGAGTGTTCTCGCACAATTCTTCATCCTCTAATTATAAATTTTTATACTGCGGATGTGAGAAATTTTGGACCACTCCTCCCCTGTCTCCCTTTCACACCTTGTGGCCAGCAAAGGACAATCGATAATCTTAAGATATTCAAGGGATGAGGGCAGCCCTTCTTCTGGAATGGACTCAAGAACAGGAGAACGCGAAATCATCAATTTGCGAAGAGAGGTGAAGTGTTGGAGCCCCTTGAAGTTCAGAGATTTAAGATTTCTGAGATCTGAGATTATAAGAGATACAAGGGAGGAGGGCAGCCCCTCACCTGGCACGAACTCAAGCATGGGAGAACTAGAGATATGCAAGTTACGTAGGGAGGTGAGATGTCTTAGCCCCTTGCATTCCAAATCTTCAAGATTCCAGATTTCAAGGCTTTCAAGGGAGGAGGGGAGCATGTTTTCTGGAAGGGACTCGAGCTTAGGACTTTTGATCATCAATGTGCGAAGAGAAGTGAAGTGCTGAAGCTCCCTGTAGTCCCAATCTTTCTGATCCCATAACTGAAGGCATTCAAGGGAGGAAGGCATCCCTTGCAAAGATGCAAGCTTTGGACAGCTCCAGATCTTCAATTTGCGAAGAGAGGTGATTTGCTGAAGCCCGATACAGTCCAGAGATTCAAGTGCCCTGAGATGAAGGTATTCAATGGAGGAGGGAAGCGCCTGTTCTGATATGGACTCAAGCATAGGGCAACTCTCGATGCTCAATTTGCTAAGTGAGGTGAGGTGATGAAGCCCTTTACAGTCCACAGACTTCAGATTTCCCAGACGTTTGATTTGAAGGGTTGTAAGAGTAGAGGGCAACGTCTCCTCGTCGAAAGACTCCACATTGTTCCCAGAAAATCTGAAGCATGAAAGAGAAGGGAGTGCTTGCAAACCACATAGCTTGAGTTTGATACAATCCACAATGGAAAGTTTATTTAATTTGGAGGGTAAACCTCCTTCAGGAAACGAATCAACTTCTGGAAGTGATCTCAATTGCAGATCCTCGAGGGAAGGGAGGAGGGAATGCATGTTTTCTGGCAACGACTTCAAATACAAGCAACCCTCCAACACGAGGCTTGTCAAATCTTTGGCAGCTATTCCTCCTTTGGGGAGAGACACCAGATTAGGACAGTGTCTGACAGTCAAATGACGTAGAGCAGGAAGAGATCTCTCGCCTGAACAGAGAGATTCGAGATTGAGACAGTGTTTGACTGTAAGTGTGGATACCTGGGGTAAAAGGTCTAGCTGACAGCAGATAATTGAACCACATCTATCGATTTCAATATCTGTGAAAGAGGAGGGATCCACATGACTCATTTGCTCCATTCCCTTTAGTTGCGGATATTCTCTAAATTGAAGGCACCGCCCACCGCCGTATGATACCGATGCATTTATACGACCATTAGAACCACCAGATACATTGACTTCGGTGAGCAGGGGAGCCTCTGGAATTGAAACCACAAGCTGCGGACACGCTCGAATCTCGAGTATCGATAAAGAAGGAAGGTGATTAGGCAACCCGTTTGTTAACTCGGGACAACCTGCTATCAAGAGCTTTGCAAGATGAGGGAAAGCACCAGCTACATCTGTATTCCACTCCTTCCATTTTTTCATGCCCCTGAACTTTAATATTTTGAGGGATTTAAATGGCTTCTCCATCAAAGAGTCACTTCCATAGAACTCAGAGCTAACTGCCCTGACTTCATCGAATCCTTTGATTTGGAGCTCTTCTAGAGATGAAAGCTGCCCAAGTGGTGGTAAGGAGAAGCAGTTTTTACATCCAGAAAGTTTCAATGCTACCATATTTGAGAAAGAAGAGTTTCCAAACCACCCTGGAAACATTGTTCCCCCATAACCAGTAATGGCAAGCTGCTTCACATTTTCAGAAGGCTCCAATTTCTCAAGCACGTCCCTCTCCTGTTGCGTGTTATCCGTATTGCCATCCCATATCAACTTCAACCTCTCAATCTTCTTCTTACCCTTCAAATTGGCATCCAAAGCATCTTGAGCATTTGCAACATCTCTGAGATTCCGAATAGAAAGTTTTTTCCTTATACATGAGAGTTTCCCCAACTCTTTCATGCTAGACCCACTCTCTTTTCCAACAACGTAATATTGCAGAGTTCGAAGCTTTGTGAGTTTCCCCATTTTTGGTGGCATCTCTTTCAAATTTGTCCCTTCAATATCAAGATGTTGTAAGCTGTCCAAGTTGGAAATGTTGGATGGCAACTCAATAAGATGCCGACACTCTCTTAACAGTAAAGTTTGCAAATAGTACAAGGAGCTCACATTTTCGGGCAACCGTTCGATTAATGTCTGAGAAAGGTCCAAGTGCCGCAGATGTTTCAGGTTGCCAATGGAATTTGGCAGCTGAGAAGATTTGTAGCTCCACCGATATAAAGATAGCATTCGCAAGTGCTTAAGATTTGTCAACATTCCATTCAGCACCTCACTATCAATTCCCCCCACGTATGTTAGTGGAGACAAGGTGCGCAAATGTTTGACTCCATGAATGCGAGGAAATATTTTAGAGACTCCATCATGTAGTGTTGAAGTGATTGACAAATGACGAGTCCTTTCTGGAAGCGTGCGTGAATTTTCACCCTCCAACCCAGAGCCCGATTCTCCATCCATGACAAACTTGAAGCAAAATTCTCCTGACATGTATTCAGCTAGGTCAGTTGTGAGGTCATGCATGCTGAAGTATGAAGGAGCATAAAGTGATTGCTGAAACAATGACCTGGAGACAAGGTCATTAAAGTATCTGTCACCTATTTCTTCCATCTCCTCAACGCCTCTGGACTGTACCAAAAAACCTTGCGCCATCCATGAAGTGATCACTTGATTCTTCTCAAACACATAGCCCTTGGGAAATATTGCACAGTAAGCAAAACAACGTTTCAGGTGTGACGGGAGATAATAGTAGCTCAATGTTAGAGCTGGAGGGATGTTTTCATTCGACAAACCCCACATCTTGCTTTTGGATATCTTCTCCCATACCTTGACATCCCCTTCAGAATGCAAAAGACCCCCGAGAGTTTTCGCAGCCAGCGGTAAACCTCTGCACTTTCTCGCTATTTCTCTGCCAGATGTTTCCAAGTGTGAGACTGCTCCGGAATTTGAACCACTAAATGCATGCCTTGCAAACAACTGCCAGCAATCTTCATCGCATATCCCCTTCAGATGATAAGAGGGGATGGCAGTTTGAGTGACTTTTGCTACATCTTCATTCCGTGTTGTCACGACAATCTTACTTCCTTGCTCCATGTACTGCAAAGGCAGCAGTAACTTGATCCATTCATTGTACACGATGTTCCACGCGTCATCTAGAACAAGTAGAAGTTTTTTCCCTTTCAATGCCTCCATTAGAGATTCATCTGGTTCTTTCGAGCCGCTGGTGCCTCCATTGATCTTCTTAAGAATATCATCAATTATCCTGGTGACGTCAAATTGCTGAGAAGCCCAGACCCAGGCCTTGAGCTCGAAGCACTCCTCTACCCTTTTGTCGTTGTAGATAAGCTGGGCAAGAGTGGTTTTGCCAACCCCGCCCATGCCCACTATAGGAATCACACCCACATTTGAGCCGTTTGTATTGTTTTGTGTCAGCAAGTACTCCATTATTGCTTCCTTATCAGCTTCCCTTCCATACACATGAGACTCATCAACCACGGGAGTTGTCTTCTCTGACAATGGTCTCCCTCCACCATTACCTTCTATGTGGCGCAGATCACCCTTGTGTTTAACTAAACGTTCAAGCTTCTCGTAGATCTTCTGTAACTCTGCTTCCATCTCTTTGATCCTCTTATTATCTGGCTCAAGAATCCGAAACAAATTTCTTACCTGCAATGGCGGAATACATCGATATATAAGAGATAGAATTTAAACGAATTCCTTAACCCAGTCACGGGCAACTTCAAGATAAAGATTATTATTATTATATTTTTAAAACTTGATTTGGAGCTGACTCGGGGCTAGACTAGGGTCACGGTCAAGTTGCAGGTATTATATATTTCTTAAAAAGAGACTTTAAAATCAACATGCTTACCCGGTTCCGAACACGTCGAGAGGCAGCTTTGTCCTTGGATCGTAGACGTTCATAATCAATCACCTCCATCAAGTCCTCAGCTTCATACACAGCATGTCTAGCATCATCAAGCCACTTCTTCACAGCCGGCCTGGTAATCTGCTTCTCCTCCGCGTCGTCGAGAAGTCCGTTGAGAGTATTCAGTGTTTCTTCCATCTTTTCCAGGACTCCGCCATTGAGCTTGTGGCTTTTGAAGAAGCCCAGAATCTCCGGAGTGCTCAGCCTTTTGGCCAGAACTTCAATGACAGCGGCGATAATCGATCCTCCGACGAACTCCGCAGCCATGATGGGGCCTTTGCAGAGAGCTGTCGAGAAGAAGATGGTGAGGACTGAGGAGAATGAGACGGTTAACGAAAGGAAAAGGAGAGAAAAATCAAAGTGACTACGCGGCACTCAAACCCCCGCTATTGACCGCAAATTATCACTTTAGTCCTTTCTTTTGTATTCACTTTAGTCCTTGATATTATACTATATTAGAATAAAGTCCTATACAATTCATTGATCTCACATAAATTTATTTGGCCTTCTATTAAAAAACAATTGAGAACTAACTAGGCATTTCTAGCTCCTATTTTTATGCAATTGAAACAAAACAAGAAAGCAACGAATATAGCAAATTTTAATTTAAAGTTTTATTAGTAAATGTTTTATCTTTAAATAATCCATCTCTCTAAAATATTTACTACTCCTTAAAAAATTGTTTTAAAAAACTAAATAACCAATAAGAATAGCAAAACTAGGCAGTATATCATGTTTCGGGTCTAATTTAAAGGTTTTTTCATACTCAAATAGTTAAAGCAAGTTAATTCAATATTGAATTAAAGTTTATAAGTTTTTTTTTATCATATAAGTCACTACACACAAAAAAAAAATCTTGGGGGACCAATATGAAAATATTTTGAAAGAAATGGAAATTAATATGTGGGTCCTTGAAGTCAAGGCTCCCAACTGTCTCCCAAGTGTACTATTGAAACTCTACTTTCTTTCATTACTCGTTATGTAGACTTTCGAAGAAAATTCCATGCACTAATTAAACCTTTTCTTCTACACCTTTTTTTGTATAAACCACGCGGTGTTCCAAGTATTGACCCAGTTTAATTCACATTCACACTGGGTGGATCCTGAAAGGGTGAAAGTACTATGTATTTCCTAAATGACCGGCTCTATACAAGAGGAGGGATTGAAGCCCTAACTTCTCTTAAAAGACAAGAGTGTCATCACCACTCATGTCAGGACCCCTCGGGTCCTTTTCTTCTACACTTAACTTCCAAGAAACTTGGCTGAACTTTTAATGATATAATATATATTTTTTAAATATTATTTTATTTTATTAATAAAATAAATTTTCTTTTCAAAAATAACTATTTATAATCTCAAATACCCAATAAATATTAAACGGAGATAAAAAAAAAAAAAAAAAAGAAATCAAGATCTCCAGAAGCAATTTTGATTAGCTAGATGTGGATGTAACATAACAAGGTTTTGTGAATAGTTTTATAAATATATTTATGGACCAATAAGATAGAGCTAAATTTAAAATAAAAAAAATTGTGTATAGTGACTTATATGATAAAAAAAAACTTATAAACTTTAATTTAATATTGAATCAACTTGCTTATTTGAATTGAATATATATATATATATATATATATATAATCATTTTAATAATATCATTTAACCGTTTAAACTTAAATTTATAGATAAATATGATTTGAATACATAATAAAGATATACTAATTAAGATTCTTTAGAATTAAATTGCTTAAAAATATTTAGGATATGGTTTTTTCCATATAATGAATGGTTTTTGCTCTATTTTAATGTTGAAAATATATCTTGAAATAGTGTAATATATTTATAAATAAAAAAAATCAATCACGGCTGTGAAAAGAAAAAGGAAATAAAAGGGAATGAAATCATAATATTACAGCAAAATTTCCACGAAAACAGGCTTTGGGAGAAATTTGGTTGCCTCGTATCATCACATCAGATCATATCACCTACCAATGGCAGATCAATCAAAAGAGAAAGGATGTCTTGTAGCAGTTCAGACTCCATTTTGTTAATATGTTTGGTTATTGTTTTATTTTTTAAAATTGAAATACAATATTTTAGTTTTAGAGTGTTTTGGTGTGTTGCTATGGAGTTGTATTGTTTATATGTATGTATATATATAATTAAATATATTAATTTAAAAAGAAAAATTAGTCCAAATTCAAAAATTATATTTATTTAGAATTGTGCAATTTAATCTAAAACGGACATAATTTTTCTGATCAAAATTATGAATATATATAATATTATGATAATGTCATCATCAATTTCGCAAGGTCATTATATTTTCTAATTACTCTGAAATTTTAACATAATACATATAAATATATCAAGACACTCCTCGTAAAACTTCATCTCAATCTAATTGTTGGATTAAGAGATATGACTGATAAAAAAAGGTTATTTTGCCGAAACAGAATAAACGAGACGAGACGAAACGAAACCAAAATATTTTTGCCGGTATATAGCCGAAAAATCTAGAACGGACTTGAATTTAAACCAAAATAAAAACAAAACTATTTTATCTTTTTTTTTTAACTAGGACAAAATGTTTTGTCCGTTTCGGTCGGAACTAAACTGACAACCTAGGTTCAGACTTTGAATCTCCAACAGAAGAGAGAGAAAATGTGATGAAACCATATCTTATAAATTAATCAGAAACCTGCAGCAGCATGGTGATATTAGAAATGGAATTCTTATTCATGAAGCGCTGTTGAATCTCTCTTAGTTTTTCTTTTCCACTGGAAATTCTGTGATAGTTTACGACAAGAATCTGAAATGAACTAACAATAGCAACAACATGATCTTGGGGTTTTACAACCATTCTGTGAAGAAATCATTTTTTCGTATTACTTTCTTAATTATTGCTTTCTATGTTAAATGTAATGACCAATTTTGTTAAAGAAAGATAAATTCAACAATAAAGGGAAAAAATGCAAAATATATATAAAAAAACATGGTGAATAAAAAATTCAGGAGAAAAACCCTTTTATGTCTTCATATATATTTTCTTCCTACATGGTTTTATACTTTGGAATTTTGTTTTGGTCAAAAAGTTCATGTTTCTTAACATTTTAGTCCCTCAATTTGAGAGAGGAGAGAGAAAGTTGCTAGATTTTGGTTGAATGGAGAGAAAATCATCAGTTGATATTGATTACTACCCTTAAAAATATTGATCCCGATGTCGATGAGTTCCATTCATATAGAAGAGTTCAATGGTGGTTGATTAAACCTTCATCTTGCCTGAAAACATAAATTGAGGTCGAGCAAAAAATGTTTTACCCATTTACATGTTTTTTTTACAATTTTAAAGGTTTTCTAGGTTAATAAATTTGGTTTTTGATATCTTAAAGTTGTTTATTAGATGTAAACGAGTTTAGAAAAAGTTTTCAAATTAGAAAAAATTGTCATGATTGGATTGTAACCAACAAAGGACATGTTATCTAGTTATTTTTCTTAAATGAAAGGGCTTGCCTTTTAAAAAAAACTAAATTGAAACATGCATGCGGGTATTGGCTAGAAGGCCCGCGCATTTGAACTTTTTTTATGCCCATACATGGTAGCTTATTCTCTTTTTTTTCATTTCTATGATTCACCGCTCACTTAATTTTAACTAGTCCTCGTAGTTTTTATCATATAATTAGATAAAAAGGTTAAACTAATGGAGATCATGATACAGATAAACCTGAGTTATCCTACCAAACTTGAGTTATATGTTTGACGAGTTAACTTTTGTTGATCTTAGTCATTTAAATATTTCTATGTCTTGAAGCTAAAAAAGATTATCTTGAGATTTTTTAAATCAAACTATGTTTTCACCAATCATATAAATTGTTTTTAGGTCGATGCGCCTAACCTTTTTCCCTTTGATTGTTTTTAGAATTATCAAGTTGAAAATCTAGGTTAGGAAATATGTCGGACTAAGAATTTTAAAGTTTAACCTATTAGATAAGATTAAATGACATTACTAAAAAAGGATTAGTGGTGTCACTGCTGTTTGGGGATAATATTGATGGTTGTGGTGGCCCCAAGGTAACTCATTGCCACTAGTGGTGCTTGTTAGTGGGAGAAAGCCAAGCATAGCTTAAAAAAGAAAGGATTCAAGTTTAATTTGGTAGGGGAGAGGTTAGACTATGCTAATTGATTGCAATTATGGCTGACATTGGAAGATATTGGTGTAGTCACTAATTGGAAGGGTTTAATGATGGTTGGGATTTAATATGTGTTGGTGTGGGCTTGTGGTAAGGCTATGGTTTGTAGGGAAAGGAGATTGGTTTTTAATCGTTGTAAGATAGGTTAGACTGACTGTGGTGGCTATTTCAGTGATGGGTGGTCAAGGAAAAAGGTCAGTAGGTTCAATGGTTTTTTTAATGTTTGGCTGTTGTAATGGTGAAAACAAAGGCTATATTCTTTTTTTCTTAAGTGGGGAGAGTTTATGTAAGACAATTTTCAATTCCTCCTTAAATTTCTTCCCCTCTTTGCGTGTGTTTTACATACCAATTTAAAGGTAAAATGTTCTTGTTTTGGTCTCTTGTTATTTCTCTCTCTTTAATTTTGGTCTATTTGTCGAATATTTTTATCTTTTATTGTTTTTTGTTACTCTTGTTTTTCTCTAAAATATCCTAAAAAATGGAGTTAAAAAACATACAACAACAATACTATAAATTGCTATTGTTAAAAAATTTCCCATTTTGATTATTTACTACATTCATAAAATAAACATTCAAAAATAAAAAGGCTAACATTTCACTTTTTGTAAACTATTCAATAATTAGAAGTAACAAACCATAAATATGTATTCACATGAGCGATAATTATTTTATTTAAGACATGATAAAGTCTTTGTTTTAATACTTACCTTAAGATGTGATTTCAATTTTTATGGTATACTAAAGTTGAGTTATGTTCCTAAAAAACAACAAAAAATATGAAAAATTACTAGGTGAGCTTATATGGTGTATCTCTTTGCGATTTAATATATTTTGAAGTGCATTTTAAACTTTTTCTTCTTCTTCTTCTTCTTCTTCTTAAGAAAACATTAAGTTGATACATTTTTATATATAGTTTTAATATGTTCATATATAAAAAATCTAAAGAAATAACATTTTAATGTATTTTTTATTAATAAAATATAATGTGATGTATTTGCAAGTAAAAAACACTTTTGAAAAGTTTCATGCATTGCATTACAAAACATATACTTAGTTCATCATCTAAAATAATAAATAAAGCTCATAAAATTTTTAATCTTGTTAAATTTGTCAATGTCATTTTTATGATCGATATGTTGTTAATTATTTTATTTTATAACTATGATTGTGATGTTCATAAGAAAAAATCATCATATACATGTAAATTATTAAATTAATAATTCAGATAAGTTTTATAATTTGTAATAAATTCTCAAATTATTCATGATTTTATATAATGAATTAAATTGATCTAATACTTTTTTATAAAAAAAATTATCTTCATCCATTTAGTACTTTTTATATTAGATGATGTGGATGACTCTTTTTATTTTTAAAGATTGTTTTATTGATTTATCACAGAGAAAAGCTAAAAAAAATGTGAAAAAATCATTGTATGTATGCCTTAGTTTAATTTGGATTGTAAAAGTGAATTGATGATTTTACCCTTGAAAAACTCTCATATATTTTCTCATATAATTGCCTTTTAAGGTTAAAATAGTTTTTTCCCTTTAGTTCACTTGTCATTCTTGAATTGTTAAGGGATGTCTTGGTCTTTTCATTCTTATGTGTACAATTAAATGACCTTGTTATCTTTAAAAGCAAATAATTAGTTAACTATGATATAATGTTATTTTTTACATTTTATATTTTTTGCAATCAATTAAAAATGTAATTATTTGATCACCCTAGTATTAAAAAATTTTAAAAACTTAATTTTAGGGGATACTTCAATATTTTAAAATGTTTTTATTTTGTAATAATGCTTGGGTCTTGAGGTAGAATGGTGTTTTCATAAAAATAATTGCAAATTTACAATATTAACCTAGAATGAAAATATTTGCTCGGATCAATTAGTATAAGTTAAAATAGTAAATTTATCTTTTTTTTTTTTTCCTATAATGACTTTTATACTTGTCCACCTTCAATTATTATAGATTAGCTATTTTTAATTAATTAATTTTACTACTATCTTTTTTATTTTTGCAAAGTTAAGTTGCTATAATGCCTATAAATATATAATAACACTTAAATTTGGTCTATTTATTTTTATATATAAAAAATATCTTTTGAAGCTTGACTTTAGATGCTCAATCTTTATCTCATGGGCAATCTGGTGTTTTACTTAGTGTTAATAATTATTATTTTTTATTTCATCAATGAATATTTAATTTGTTGTGAAATAGATTTCATGAATGATTTTTTCATTGCTTTGTTTATAGTTATTATGGTCTAAACAAATATTTATTTTGTGATTCATGTCTTAAGTTGTCATCAACTAATTTTTATCATATAATTAAGTAAAGATTACTTTTAATTTTTTTTTATTAAACCTAGTTAAATTCATGAACAAATTTGTGTGTGATCAAGATCATCCAAAATGTCATTGTCTAAATACTATTTTTTTTTAAAAACCTTTTTTTTTATTTGGAAGTTGATCTATGATTTTACTAGTCATCTCGATTTTCTTTGAACCCTTTAAATCAATCAATTCATATTGAGTTAACTTTTATATGGTTTGATTAAAAACTCATGTTAGTAAGGAGTCACGTTAATAAATCTAAAGATTTACCTACTTGTGCGAATTTAATAACATTACAAAAAGATTATTTTTGGTCTACTTTTATTTATTTTTGGTCTAGACCTCAACAAAACATTATAAAATAGTATGTCATTTTGTGCTTATTTAAAAGTGTGGTTGAAATTATTTTTAAAAGTGTTTTTTGTTTATAAATATATCAAAATGATGTGTTTTTATTTTTTAAAAATTATTTTTAACATGAGCATATGAAAATGATCTGAAAACATAATTTTTTTAAAATTAAAATTAAAATAAAAAATAAAAAGTAAAAATAAAATAAAATAAATCATTTTTTTTCAAAAATATTTTTAAAATACAGGATTAAACAACTATTTATTAATCCTTCAATGTAAAAAGAGTAATTTCTAGCATTTCCCAACTTTAGTCAATACTAAAGATTTTAAATATAGGGATTTAAGTGGAATTAAAACATCTTTGAGGACTAAACTATAGTTTACCCTTGATGAAGTTTCTTCTTCTCTAAGTCGCTCTGAGAGAGATGTAGTTATATATACCTTTGAGAGATATTATTATATACCTTTCTTTCATTTAGAGCATCGAAGTAAAATTGTGCTGCCTATTCTTCTACTATTTTGCTCTATCAGTTCTCCAAATCTAAAATTAGTTCAATTCAATTCCTAATCAATTGAATAACAATGGCTCCGGACCTGAACAAGGCTAGCGGCAGCGCATCCAAAAACGAGGCGCCGTCGAAGGCGCCGCCGTCGAAGAAGAAAGAAGACAAGAAAGATGAGGATTTAGTAAGTTTTAATTAGTATAATCTCTTAATCTAGGGTTTACAGTGACCTAGATTTTTTGAAAGTTTTGTTCTTTTTTGAATCGGTTTGGGGTTTTGTTTTGTAGTCAGAAGAGGACTTGGCATTGAAGCAGCAATTAGAGTTGTATGTTGAAAGAGTTCAAGATCCTGAACCTGGAATTCAAAAGCTCGCTCTAGAGAGCTTGAGGTAATCACTGATTCATTAAAAGTTTTGAAGTTTTGGGTTTTTTTCTGCTAATTTGTTGTTCTGAAGGGTGCGAAATGTTAAAGGATGTACATTAGTTTTTTTTTTTTTTTTTTTTTTTTTTTTTGGGGGGGTGGGGGGGGGTGGGGGGTGGTGGAGCTTTGTGGTTGAAGTATTGGGTCATGGGTATGATGGAGATTTGGTAATTTACAGTAACGCGATTGGTTTTCTTATGTGATAGATGTTTGGAGGGGAATGTGTGTGCTCTTGCCACTTAATGAATGGGTGGTCTGGCTTGTTCTTCTTGTTAATTGTTGTACTGGGTTAAGACTGTGTTTGGTAACTGTGTGTGGACAAATGCTGCAATGGTTGTGAATATGTTTCTTCTTGTTTTGTGGGTTTTTCAAGGGTGAAAATGAATTGTTCTTGAGTTTTGTATCAAATGATTGGCAATATCTTGCTTGGCTTCATCTGTGCTGTGTTAAAATAGTAAATGATTACTGGTTATTATCAAGTTGCAGACTTAATTGAGTATTGGTATTGACAATGTGATTATTTATTTATTTGCAGACAGGAAATCCGAAGCTCAACAAGCTCGATGACTTCAGTTCCGAAGCCATTGAAGTTTCTTCGAGCACATTATGGAGCCTTAAAAGCACATTATGAAAAAATGGCCGAGTCTGATCTGAAGGTAAAATGTCAAATTGGATGCTGTCCCTTAATATCACTCATAAAAAGCTCAGGCATTAACTTCATTTTCGCTCTGCAGAAATACTTGGCAGATATACTCTCAGTCTTGGCGCTCACCATGTCTGCCGAGGGAGAACGGGTATGCTATGCCTACATGTTAGATGTTTGATATGTTCTATCTTATTTTCTGGTGATTGGCTTGATTTCTATGCAGGGGTGTATTCAGTCTGCATCTTTGCTCTTGTCACCCATATATTTCCCCATGACTCCTATTTATGTATTTTGTTTATAATGCTCAAAAATATTTTTTTTTTGTTTTTCACATTTTCTCCTGCTTATCATATTTGATGCATGAATATGAATATGCATGTTTATTTCTGTACATGTTAATCTGTAGCTCTTGGAGTTCCTTCATGTAGATTTATTTTTCACTTGATGACTTTCAGGAAAGCTTAAAATACAGGTTGTTGGGTTCAGAGGGTGATATTGGTTCATGGGGACATGAGTACGTAAGGTGAGATCTTCAGACTGAGAACACTCTTCAAACAATTAGCTTACAAGATAGAGTTGAACATGCTCTTTTAGGGTTTTAATGATGATCAAGGCTTGGATTATGTGCTGCTGTGACTGTTTTTTGTCTTTTCTTTTCCCTGAGCTTGAAATTTTAAGTTTTCTTACATGTTTGAAAAAACAGAACTGGTTAATGCTATGTATATTAGTTTTTGGGCCTGAAATATGTTGAGTGCAGCTAGAAGTTTTATTAAAGCATATTTGTTATGGTAAATTCCCAGAAATGGAATGTTCTCTCTTTTCAAGAGGATGTCTTGGTCATTTGATTTCAATTAATCAGTCCGTCTCTTCTATAAAAATTTATTCCTTGGTCATAAGAAATAAAGCTTGATATTTTGACTGGCCTTTTCTTTCTTCTTCAACAGCTTTAAAAATTGTACTTGCATTTTTGTGTTGCAACATTTTCTTAGGACTTGGTCACCCGGTTTTCTTTTTTTGTGAATTGCTAGTATTGTTTTTTTTTCCTGGATGAATTTTGTATCTAGCTGCAATGCCCACAAAATATTATGTAATCTTTCTTTGTTTTTTTTATATTGTCTTAACCCGCTGGAGTACTGGACAGAGAAGTTCGTTTAACTTTGAATAGCTGTGAAGACACACACAAGCAGATACATATATTTGATGCATATAGATCAATCTTATCATCATGATTTTTTTTTGTCGGCAGGAACTTGGCTGGAGAAATTGCTCAAGAGTATACGAAGCGACAGGTTGGAATTTAATTCTTCACTGATGCTATTTTTGAATATTGAAATGACTTGTTAAGCAAAAAAGAATAAACAAATTCATGTTGATGCTGACACATATACTGACTTTTCAGGCAATGAAAAGGGTATTTATTCTCTTTGATGTATATTTTTAGTTTAAAGTGTACTTCAAAAGTAGGTTTACAGTTTAAAGCATTACTATGCTCTCTGGAGAATTGCATTAAAAAAGCCTGATGTTTCTCTCTATTATAGTGTCTATGTAAATATTCTAGTGTTTGTTCCTTTAGCATTAAGCTTTCCATTGCCACCACTGTGGCTCTTTTATAGATTGGTACCATACCTCAGGTCATGATGCTCAGAGCTGTTTTGTATTTAATTCTGAAGAACTTGCTCTGAACTCTGGTATTTGTTCCTAGTTTCATACCAATTATATTTGTGCTTTTTACAGACTGAAGAGGCCCCGATTCATGATTTGATTGAGCTTGTACAACAGATTGTTGCTTTTCACATGAAGGTACTCTTTAAAATCAATATTAAGTCTTGATGTACACATAAGTACCAAGTTTGTTCTGAAAATATATATATACATCATTAACATAGCCCCACATCATGAGAGGATAATTATGCGTTTTATATTTAACCATTTTGGCTGTCATTTTGGCTGTTTTGCAGCACAATGCTGAACCTGAAGCTGTGGACCTATTAATGGAGGTAAAACACTATTATTTCTTTAATCTTAGCATTCTCTTATGAATTTTCTTTTCTTCCACTGAGCTTTGAATATTTTGATTTGACTTAATCCAGGTTGAAGATCTTGATATTTTAAGTAAGCATGTGGATAAAACAAATTTCAAGAGGACTTGTCTCTACCTCACCAGTGCAGCAAAGTGAGTGAATGAAAGTCAGGATTTTATTCAGACTTGTTGATTGAAAGTTTCAACTTTTTAGACTTATGTATTTATAGAATCTTATCACAAAACAAGCCTCACAGTATCTTATCATTACTTAATTGCATCAATTTTCAAGTAAATGCTCATGCATATGTATTTTAACTACTAAAAATGGTTGTAAGTAAAGCCCAACTTTAGACCAGTTATCATATTGAGTGGTGAAGAATTAAAGAAGAGAGATTCTTGTGAAACACAATTTTTAAGAAGATTTCACTTCCAATTCTTCTCCGAGTAGAAATTTTTTTATATTAACTCAAAGGTCAATCTCCTGACCCATGTTCTATGCTGAATAGTAGATCATGTGTGCCTTGTGTTGACATTTCTTTTTGCAATATTTTGCAGATACCTTCCTGGACCAGATGATTTGGTAGTTCTTAAAATAGCATATGAGATATATCTCAAATTTGGAGAATATGCTAGTGCACTTCAGATTGCATTATTCCTTGATAACTCGCAGGTTTGCTTAACTCTTGATTTCTTTCATTCAAGTAAGCTTATGTATGAGTCATTTATATCTAATGCAAATACATTTTGAGTCAATTATGCTTATAAAGTAATTGCGTTTTAATTCCCAATGACTCTATGGTGGCAGTATATCAAGCAGGTTTATATATCTTGTGATGATCCACTTCAAAAGAAACAATTTTCTTACATCCTTGCTCGACATGTAAGTATATAAATGTGTATTACATTAGTTTTGTGGCAATTATTGATATGTTTATACTTGGTGGTTGACTGGTATTTCATTATTTCAGGGCTCTGCTTTTGTGCTTGGTGATGATATATCTGCAGATGATGTGGACAGGGAAGTATTGGAGGAAATAATCAACAACACCAAATTGAGTGAGGGTTATCTTACCCTTGCTCGTGACATTGAGGTCATGGAGCCTAAATCTCCTGAAGACATCTATAAGGTTTAGACTTTTGATGGTCTATGTGGTGCTGGAATTAGATTTTACTATTGGTTCTGATGGTTTTATATTACTATACAAGTATGTAATTCAATCATGCATGTCTTTTCTATCCCAACTTCATGAGTTGCTCCCTTGCTTTTTGTCAGGCACACTTGCTGGATGGTCGTGCTAGTGCTGGTGCTAGTGTTGATTCAGCCAGACAGAATTTGGCTGCAACATTTGTTAATTCATTTGTAAATGCAGGATTTGGACAGGTAAACATCCTTTATTTTCACATGCAAATGCTTGAGGTTGTTGGTTATGCTGACATTTGTTGCTTATATTTGTAACAGGATAAGTTAATGACACCTCCAACAGACTCTTCAAGTGGTGGTTCAGGAAATTGGCTTTTCAAGAATAAAGAACACGGGAAGACCAGCGCTGCAGCAAGCCTGGTATGCTTTTGTACTTCATATGATTTGCTAAGAATTCAACCCATCTGCGGCAAAACTCTAACGAATTTTACCCTTAACAGGGTATGATTTTAATGTGGGATGTGGACTCTGGGCTCGCTCAACTTGATAAGTATTTCCACAGCAACGATAACCATGTGATTGCTGGTGCACTCCTAGGAGTTGGAATTGTCAATTGTGGTATCAGAAATGACTGTGATCCTGTGAGTTCTTCTAATTCCTGTGCCAGAGAAGCATAATTTGTCACCAATCAATTCTCTCTCTCTCTGACTTAATTTCTTTTCTCAGGCATTGGCACTTCTTGATGATTTTGTTGATAAAGAAGATCCATCTGTCCGAATTGGTGCTATAATGGGGTTGGGAATTGCATATGCTGGTACTCAGAATGAGCAGGTGAGCCTTCTTTTCATGCTGATTAATATGGAGCCCATGACAGCTATTATCTTTAGTAGACTAATAATTTGTCTTTTGCCTTGGTCTGTTGTAGAATTGTAGCTCCCTGATATTGGGTGTGTATATATTAGCCATCTTGTATTCAGTTTATCAAACCTACTATTGATTCACTAAATTATCATTCTGATTAAGAATGTATAAAACATTTGTTTAGTTAAAATTTATTCTTGAGCCTGTGAATGCTGTATTAGAGCGAAATATGTGTTCTTGTATGATCAGAGGCTGACAAATGTGTAGTCATTTGATTTCTTTTGCGTATGTTATTGACAGATATGCAGTAAATTGTCCGGGATACTTAATGAAGCAAAAACTCCACTTGATGTTATAGCATTTTCTGCAATCTCTTTGGGCTTGGTTTGTGTTTCTTCGTGCAATGAAGAGGTTGCACAGGCTATTATATATGCATTAATGGACAGGAGCGAGTCAGAATTGCAGGAGCCCCTTATTCGATTTTTGCCTCTTGGCCTTGGCCTCCTCTATCTTGGGAAGCAGGTAATTGCAACTAGTGGAGGCTCTTGGAGAATCCAATATTACATCCCAACTCTATGTATTGTTATATCGAGTATTGTTGCCACATTCTTTATGGGTTTCATTTATTGTGCATCAGATGTCTTCCAATGAATCTGGAACACTCTTGTAATTTCAATTACCATTGTTTTTCTTTTTTTTCAACAGGAAAGGGTGGATGCCACTGCTGAAGTGTCAAAGACATTTAATGAGAAGATAAGAAAGTATTGTGATATGACACTGCTTTCTTGTGCCTATGCGGGGACTGGGAATGTTCTTAAGGTATTTTATTTAATTCATTTAATGATGCTGTCATATTAAGTCTTTTTTTCTAAGTCGCTACTGGCTTTTCTTGCAGGTTCAAAACCTTCTGGGTCACTGTGCTGAACACCTTGAGAAAAGTGAAACTCACCAGGGACCTGCCGTGCTTGGGATTGCTATGATAGCAATGGCTGAGGAATTGGGCCTCGAAATGGCAATTCGCTCATTGGAACATCTATTGCAATATGGGGAGCAGAATATTCGCAGAGCAGTTCCTTTGGCCCTTGGACTCCTCTGTATTTCAAATCCTAAGGTATAAAAATCTTTGAACTGACTTGAAAGTATGCCTATTTTGCTCGATACACTGATGATTTAACTGACTATTGAAATAACTTTAAGGGCTGTGTAAGCAAACCAAGTAAATTCTTTTTTATTTTTTTTTGTTATTAAATGGTGAAACTCATGCAATCAATCAATCTACTATGATGAAAAAAAGCAAGATAATAATCAATGAGTTACTTTTATGCCCTTTTACATGTGCATTTGGCTTTCTATCTCTATGTCCACAGATTGAGGAAATAAACTGTTGGCATGTTTTTCTTGTACTCTATTTTTTCTTAAACAGTTTTTCTTGTGATTACTGATCCAAATTCTTACTCATTGAGTTGCTTCTGAGAATGATGCACAAGTGTTGTTTGCTGATGATGCTTATTTCATTTTGCTTGCCTATTTTTGTGTCAGGTTAATGTTATGGACACATTAAGTAGACTCAGCCATGATACAGATTCAGAAGTTGCAATGGTATGATAGAGCCAGCTTTGGCTCACAGTATAAGTTTTAATCTTGTTGCTTACCCTCTAAAAGTTATATTTGTTCAAAAACTGCAGGCTGCAGTTATTTCCTTAGGTTTGATAGGTGCTGGAACTAACAATGCTCGCATAGCTGGAATGCTTCGCAATCTTTCCAGCTATTATTACAAAGATGCCCCCCTTCTTTTCTGCGTAATGCTTCTTCTAAACATGTCTTCAGTATTGTAATTCTGCTGTTGAGACTCATCAAAGACTGGTTGACTGATTTCACTAGGCTTATGCAGGTGCGAATTGCCCAAGGTCTCGTACACTTGGGGAAGGGCCTGCTGACCCTCAATCCATATCACTCTGATCGCTTCTTACTCTCACCGTAAGTAATCTCTTTTATAGAAAATTGACTTCCCCAGAATTATTTGATGAGATTGAATATGAGTGCTCTTTTTATTTTCTCCCAACAGCACCGCGCTTGCTGGTCTAATAACCATGCTTCATGCATGTCTTGATATGAAGAACATAGCTTCGGGGAAATATCACTATGTTCTCTACTTCCTTGTTTTAGCAATGCAGGTTTGTTCAAGTCTGGACACATTGACCTATCTTATTTGCTTCCTTTTTGCCTACTGAATCATTGTCTTTGTACTGCCAATTTGTTTTTTCTGTGGCCACAGCCAAGAATGTTGTTGACAGTGGATGAGAATCTCAAGCCCTTATCTGTACCTGTTCGAGTGGGACAAGCAGTTGATGTTGTTGGTCAAGCTGGAAGACCCAAGACCATTACTGGTTTCCAGACCCACTCAACGCCAGTTCTTCTGGCTGCCGGTGATCGAGCTGAATTGGCTACCGAAAAGTGAGATTTTCTCTTCAAAACCACCATTAGCTCTTATGTTATCTTTTGATAGCACTCTAATGATAACTTCTCCTGCAGGTATATTCCTCTTTCACCCATTCTTGAAGGGTTTGTCATATTGAAGGAGAACCCAGATTACAGAGAAGATCTGTAGTTGCTCGCCGGGACTTTCATCGAGCTTGTTTGGCTAAACATGAAATTCCAGCCCTTGCCTGATTACATCAAGCCTGGGATTCTCAGCAAGGTTTGAAGTCGTATGCACGTTGCACGTCAGCTCCGCCCCGACGCTCTTTCTCTGGTTTATGCAGCAAGCATTGTAGATTAAGCAGGAAACAAACTCACACTTCTCATTCTGAGAATTTTACCCAAATGCATCGGAACTGTTGACCTATCTGCTTGATATATGGAAAGTGGGGGGGTATCATGCTTGTGCTAGATTACTTTTTATTTTTTTTCCCTTGTTTTTTATGGTTAATGATGATATTCTAGTAATTTACTACCCCGGATGAATATGATAGGGATTTTTCTCCTCGTGATATTGCCCTGCTTTTTAATTAATTTTGTGACAAGTCTCAAATGCATTTATTAGGAACTTGATCTTCATTCTTGCTTATTCAACGAGTGATGGCATGTTAAAAAAGATTTCGATGAGACAAAACTAATTAAGGGGGTGTTTGACAAAACTAATTTTTTATTTTTATTTTCTGATTTAAATTAAAAAAAAATAGTGTTTTAAATTTTTTCAAATGTTGATATTAAAAATAATTTTAAAAAACTGCATTTTTTTTTTGCATGCTATGTTATTTATAAATAAATAAATAAATAAATTCGTGGATGCTATTTCCTCAAAATTTCCCAAAACCCCCCAAAAAAACATGAATCCTCATCTGCATAAGTAGTTAATGATGGATATGGTTTAAAGGATCTACAGACAAAAAAGGGAATATGACAGGGGATTATGGGAATAATATTTCGTTAACTATATAATATATTTAAAATTCCATGAAAATAACTTCAGTAAGATTTTCGGATTGGAATAGAATATAGTAACATATATTTTTTTTTATATGAAATTTATTTTTAATTTACTTGTATAATCTCCAAATTATATAAAAACTCTAAATCATCTGCATATAAAAGGTATGGAATTGTGATTTAATTTACTTGTTTAATCTCCAAATTATATAATATATAAAAACAAAACCAAGCTATGAAATTTAACTATAAGAAGCCTATTAGTCCATCACCTTATAAACCTGGGCTGAGGCCCGTTAAGCTTTCCGGGCCACAGCCTTTAGTTTTTCCCCTCTCTTTGCTTAGAAGTTTTAGCTAAAACCACACGAGCTCTCTCCTTCTCTCTCTAGGGTTTTTCTCTCTTGACAACCCACCAGCTGAACCAGACCTCTCTCCATCTCTTCCTTGAATACTTGAATTGTAAAATTGAAACCCTACCTAATTCACTATGAAAGTGAAAGTAATTTCACGTTCTACCGATGAATTCACTCGAGAACGTAGCCAAGATCTTCAAGTAAGCCCCTTTATCTCTCTCTGTCAAAATAATCCCCTATATTTGTATCAATTCATTAAATTTTTCAAAACCCAGTTCTTAATATATATTTTTATAAGCTGTAAAAAACCCCAATTTTGAATCGGCTGACTGAACTCAAGGGCAGCTATAAAAAACCCCAATTTTGTATTAATTAATCTTTCGGAAAGTAACCCTTTATTTTTCTGTCTGGGATTTTACTCGTTCTTCATTTTTTTTCCTATTGCTCTTTTTACAAATCTCATTTGTGTATTTTTGGGTTTGGATTTGGATTAGAGAGTGTTTCACAATTTTGATCCGAATTTAAGAACACAAGAGAAGGCAGTGGAGTACCAGAGGGCACTGAATGCTGCCAAATTAGATAAGGTAATGATGATTCTTTTATTTTATTGAATGGAATTGTTTTGTTTATCTGGTGTTTGTTTTTTTTTGTTGTTCAAATTGTTTAATTTGGTGTTTATTTGTTCGTTTAGATATTTGCAAGGCCGTTTATTGGAGCCATGGACGGTCATATCGATGCAATCTCGTCTATGGCAAAAAATCCAAATTACTTGAAAGGGATATTTTCTGGTTCTATGGATGGAGGTATTTCGAAATATTTAGAATTTCTAAGATTATTACGTGATTTAATTTATTATTTAAATTTGACTCTTATCATCTAAAATATTTAGAATAGTTTATTTCTTATGTTTTTTTTTTTTGCTTAAAATAATCATGATATTTCTGATTTTTCATTGTTTTTGGGATGTTTGCAGATATTCGCCTTTGGGATATAGCTAATAGGTAATTTCCTGCTGGATTTTTCAATTTGAAGTTCTTACTTAGATTAGCTATAAGCTAAGCCAAGTTTCTTTTATGCGGGGTTTTAACCTGAATGGAAGGGGAAAGAATTTTGTGGTAGCTGTGAGACTGTTATAGCCTTTTTATTCCTTTTTGTTTCCATATGAATTGTAGGCCAATCTATGGCAAATTGGACTGTTGGTTGATCTTTATTCCTCTGGGCTGAAAATAGGGAAAGAAAAAGACAACAATGAGTTATTGCTTAGTACCAATATGTGTCACAAATCCTTGTAATATAAGTGAGCTCTGGGAGTAATAACTATGCAGGCTAGCTTTTTAAGATAAGTATAATAATACAATTCAATGTTTAACTGCGTATGGCCACTTTTGTGGGGTTGAATTTGGCAGAAATGTATAAAAAATGACCAGGCTTCAGAGGAACTTATTGTGCTTATCAATTGATTGACCATAATAATAGAGTAATTTTTCTGTGACTACTATGTTTAAAGATCCGCAGATCAATTCTGGAAAGATTTAAAAAAAAAAACTGAATCAGGCCCTACTATATGTTTTGCTTATACTTTTGGTGGATCACATGTCAAGTCATTAATATTTTGTGCATGTGATGATGTTTGATTTATGAGATTTGAATCAACAGGAGAACAGTTTGTCGATTTCCTGGTCACCAGGGTGCTGTAAGAGGTTTGACTGCCTCTACAGATGGGAGTACTCTTGTATCTTGCGGAACTGATTGCACGTAAGAAATATATTTTTTAATATGAAAAAGAAGTTTTTGAGTTGAATGCTTTGTTGGTATCTGGACGTATCTTTCATTTCAACCTGGAATTTAACTCACAATTTAGCGAACTTGTTGGTTCAGTGTCAGGCTCTGGAATGTTCCTGTAGCTACTATCATGGAATCAGACAACCTGTCTGACTGTTCATCTGAGGTAATGCTTTTTTGATATAGTTGTTAATTGTATATTGATCAAATTATCTCCTCTTTCTGCCTACCCTGAGAAAATTTCTACTTGTATCTACAGCCACGGGCAGTTTATATGGGGGAAAATGCGTTTTGGTATGATATCAATTCACTCCAGGTGTGTGTGTTTGAACACCTCTCCTATTCTGAACTCTGCTTGCTATTTTCAGGGCTGTTGACCACCAATGGAATGGTGATCTCTTTGCCACTGCTGGTGCTCAAGTAGATATTTGGAATCATAATAGGTTTTGATCTCAACCTGTTTCGTTATTTTTATCAAGTGCACAAGCTATCTAAATTATATTCTCTAACATACCTACCATAATTAGGTCTCAGCCAGTGAACAGCTTTAAGTGGGGAACAGACTCAGTTATTTCTGTCCGATTTAATCCAGGGGAACCGAATCTCTTGGTAACATCAGCAAGGTATGCACACACAGCTAACCTTTAAGGTCTGTTACTTTGAACTTGATTGTGTGGATACTTGACTTAGAGCATGTTTTCATTATGTCTGTCATTTTAACCTTTAATATGGAAGGTCTAAACAACTCAGCAAGTGTGTGAACTACTATGAGTACAATATTCTTAACCCATGTGAGCCTACTTGGAATTTTAGGATGGAAACTGGCTCAGCAAAGTTTGACCCCAAACTTGGGCTCGTCTTTCCCATTTCCCAAATGTGAATAGAACCCCGACTGTCTCAAGATTTGTGACTAGCTCAGTTGTTTCAGCTGTGTGAATTCAGCGGCATTTAAGTTTTTAAGCACCTCATGAAGTTTGTGAACAGAAATAATTGATTTGTTCGAGATATTTGGGCTTAAAGAATAGTGTTTTATCCACGTTCAACTTTAGGCATTGGACATAGCATTTAGTAGTATGGAGAGTTAGCTTCTTTTAATGATACAAAACTAATGGACCCTTGAGTTTTAAGGATCCCCAAAGATCTTGTTTCATTTCTTGATTTGGTTTCCACTATGTCCTCAAACGAATACCAACCTGATATCTTATTGGGGAGAATGGTTTATATTCTTGTGTTTGTGCATAAGCTGCATATTCTATGGTGCTTTTGACTTTCTTCCCTTGTTAATGACCTCTTATATTTGAGGACATTGAGGGTGACAGATCCTTTCACCCTTACAAGATGCACAGTGTACACTGTATGTGGATGTTAACTGGTTATTTACCCTGTATAGTTTTTTCATAGTCATGCATGTGTCACTCAAACAGCTTGCACACTCGACAACATTAAACAAAACACATACTTATTTCAATTGTATTTTTCTTTTTGTAGTGATCGCAGCATAATATTGTATGACTTGCGCGTGTCATCTCCAGCAAGAAAACTTATTATGAGGGTAAGTTTAATTATTTATCAGCCTGAAGTTCATTGCATGGTTATGATCTTAGATCTCATGTTTGCATTTTTTGATGAGATACCAACTTTTTTTTGTTGTCTGGGTGAAGTAAATGTTTAAGTTGGCAATTTGCGAATCTTTTTATTGATTTTTGTTACGAAGTGTTCCATTGTTGAGGTGGTTTCCCAGATATTATGTCTCTTAATTACTTCTAATTTATTCAGTACTCAGTTCAAAATTCATAGTACTGTGATTGTTCGATGCTAATTTGCTTTCTTTTTTCTTCAGACAAAAACTAATTCTATTTCCTGGAACCCGATGGAACCCATGAACTTCACAGCTGTAAGCTCATGAACTGATGCATTCCATAGAATTTATGTTTTTAATGTGAGCATTGATTAGAATCATAGGGTGGATTGTATGATGTTTGATATTTTAGCGCTATCTGATACTAACTTGATTAAAAATTCAAATCTTAATCATAGGGTGATCTGCTTCATACAGTTGAATGCATTGCCTTCTGTTAGGATTTACTAGTTATATTGCATAATGCTGCAGGCAAATGAAGATTGCAACTGCTATAGCTATGATGCCAGAAAATTGGATGAAGCCAAGTGTGTGCACAAAGATCACGTTTCTGCAGTGTAAGATGACTGGTGTTTGAATTCTGAACTTATAAGTTCTCCGTCAATTTTAGTGATCACCAAAGAGATTTTGTTTTTTAACACTAATTATTCACTTCCAGGATGGATATTGATTTCTCACCAACGGGTCGGGAATTCGTGACTGGATCCTATGATAGAACAGTGAGTTGCATTTGAGCAAATTCTGCTGCATTTAGTTCCTTTATACCAAGGCTGGATTTAATGTTTAATGAAGCTTCTTCTTTTGCAGGTTAGAATTTTCCAGTATAATGGAGGTCACAGTCGGGAAATCTATCATACAAAGAGAATGCAAAGGTTTGATTGGATTTGTAGTCCTTATTAATGTTTTTGATCTTGTATCTTGTTGATTGATCATAGGTTTTTTTTTTGTTGGTGTCTTGTTATATTTTTATCTTGTCGCTTAAAAAATGAGGTCTTTGCACATGACCCAGCACTTTTTTGAGGTGTCCAAAAGAAGATTCAATTTTCATAATGTGCTCATTTTCTGTCTGAAATATGTAGGGTATTCTGTGTCAAGTTCAGCTGCGACGCAAGCTATGTTATTTCAGGAAGCGATGACACAAATCTAAGGTTATGGAAAGCTAAAGCGTCTGAACAATTGGGAGTTGTAAGCTTCTTATTTGTTTACACATTTTAAGTTAACTCTTACATATTTTCCTCAGCGCTACTGAGTTTTCAGCATTGCCACCACAATGTCTATATTGCACTATGTGTGTGGTGATGCTAACTGAAGCAACGCCAGATATGGCAGTGCACTGAACTCTTAAAAAACATTTGAGGATTTACTATTGAAGGGCAGATGAATATTTAGTTCTACAATTTAATTTCCTCAATAGCTACATATTTCAATAAAAACTGTGTAACAATGTCCCATATCTCAATAACAATCCATCCATTTTCTATCCTGAAGCTACTACCAAGGGAACAGAAAAGGCATGAATACAATGAAGCGCTAAAGAATCGCTACAAGCACCTTCCTGAGGTCAAGCGCATTGTGAGGTAAGGGAATTCCTAAAATACTTGTGTATGGCTGGAAAACTATCCACAAGAATAATACTAGTTAGTCAGTATTGGAGTTGGAAAACTTTGCCGCCCATACACGTTGGGTTTTTATTACAACATTAACTAGTGTTGGTTGCTGATTTTTCTGTGTTTTCACGCCAGGCATAGGCATTTGCCCAGACCTATATACAAGGCTGGTGTCCTTCGCCGTGTAATGATTGAATCTGAAAGGAGGAAAGATCAAAGAAGGAAAGCTCACAGTGCCCTGGGAAGCATTGTAACTGAACCAATGCGAAAAAGAAGAATTATTAAAGAAGTCGATTGAGTTATGCATGTTGGCTAGAGTATCCCCAGCTGGATCTTACGCAGTAAAGTTTGCTACTCGGCGTAATGCTAGCATCTTAACGTTTGTTCTATGTGATCCCAAATTTTGCAGATTCTTTCATTGTAATTCAAAACGAGAAGAAACCATGTGAGGTTGAGGGTCGAGAGACCCAGCTCCATTGATGCACCTTAATGTTAATTGACATATGATAATCAAATTTTTGTTTCCTTTTCAACTGTTGAATGTAAGCATGATTGTTGCATATCTTTTTTCTTCTTATAACTGGAGTGTCCAGACTAGCTTCCGCGCATTTTAACTAATCCCCGAGTCCACTGAACATTCTGCAAACCCAGTGAACAGGTAAGGTACTGCAGGGATGATAGACATGCATGGTGAGGCTTGAACCCTGGTCATGCCAAGACCCCACTTGCATTTCTTCAGTATATTAGCTCTCTCTAGTTACTGTTATGGTTTTGCACATCCCTTTCTCAACCTCCCAAAATGAATGAATAAAGAGATTAATCCAGATAGATGGATAGAATGATTCGTTTCTTGCAAAAAAACAAACCTACGCAAAAGCAGGTACCCGTGCTGGTCATTTGCGATTCAAAGCTTTTTTTGAGTTGAGGGAAGCATTACGCCAGGTAAGAAGGATTCAAGAATCGACAGTGTCGCTAACTATGTGGATATGACTCGGAAACTGAGGACAAGACAATTAGCTGCAAAAAGATCAATTTGGTCCTTGAATACATGGTCACTAGTGCAAAATGCCACTATTCCCTGAACTTGATAGACAAAATACATCAATATGAACTGATTAAGGTCGTTCCTTCCCATCATCTTCCTCTTCATCATCAGAGTTGGCACTTTCACGGAATCGTGGATTCTTCTCCTGTCACATCAAAGCAACAATGGATTATACGATAGAAAATAGATAATTCAAAAACACAGGAAAGCAGAGAGCATGTGAGAATTTTGGGTTCTCTGTAGTCTATAATGATCAATGCCATTGCGGAAGTCAAAATCAGCTAAGAGTATGCTGGAAATCAGACCTCCCTCGTTACAGTAAAAGACATAAACCTGTACTGGCATGTGAGACTGGCACACTGTTGGCAACATGTTAACAATTGCAAAGAATGCCCACAGGCATATAAGACTATTATGCAGTTCTAAATTACCGGTCGTGAGTTGGGATCAAAGTTCCTCCTGGACTCATGATCTAAGGTTCTCTTTGACGATTCGCGTGGAGGTCGGTCATCCTCTCTGTGCCGCTTCCGGTGATGGTAATCTGCTTCTCCAGAAGGACAACCAGGCAAAGATTATTATGAAAACATCATCAAGGATCAAATACAGGCCAGGCCCAATCTCTTGAATAAAATAAAAAGTCATGCTGAATAAAAGATTCGTAAGAAGAAAAATATACTCCAAGCCATCAACGTGTGCAAAAAAAAGAAAGAATACCTCTACTCTGGGGATGAGAACCACCTTGATTGTGGCCTCCACGTCTGCCATCTGCAGGGATAAAATGTCAGAGGATGTTGAAATGTAAATTCCAATGCATATTGAGGGAGGTCAGAAAATTTGTGGTGTGCTTTCAATGGTGCAGACACGACAACCTAATGTTTACAGATTTAGTGAATCATTCGATAAAAATTAAAAGTAAAGCAGCAACAGAATCCATCATTGAGCAACAATATGAAAAAAAGGTGGGTGGATCAAGATGGATATTCCAGCCAAGAATTATTCACATTTTAAGAGGCAACAAAGGGGTTTTACTTTAGATGTGCGCTGCAAACTCTGCACTATGGGACATCCAAGATGGTAAATAGAACTGGATATTAAGTTGTAAATAAGGAAACAATTGTCCTTTATTTTATTTTCCATTTATATTGTGCAGGTTGTACATATTCAACTACAGCAAAACTTTCAAAAAAAGACAGTAGAAGAAAAATGAAAAAAGAAAATGACGAGTATGAATAACAAAACAAAACCATAAATTAGCAAGGCTTGCTTACAAGAACAACATTTTCCCTCCATGCTCAAGCAAGTGGTCACAATCATGTTGCAATTTACATGAACGGCAATTCATTCACAATCTCAGTAAAAGAAGATTACTAGATTCTAAACTCATAATTCAAGGCTGCACCATGGGTACTAAAAACAGGTTCTACTGCGTTTTTCTAAGACTGATTATTTAATCATTTATAATAGATCATGACATGTATACAGGGTTGGAATTAAATTGTGGTTATAGTTCTTGATTCAGCAGGGCTACACTGTCCCATACCAAGCTTGTTGCATCGCATTGCTAATAATTTTCAAACTCCATCCTTCTACTTCAATAGACAACTCAAAGAATATAAACAAACACTGGTAACATTCCAGAAACCAGATGGGAATTTTTGGAATTAACAGATCTAGTTTAAGAAAAAAGTTTTTAAATAAAATAACTCTCAGCAACTCACAATGAGGTGGTGGCATAACTGGAGGGAAAGAACCCAAGGACCCAGTACCATAATCTACAAGCTGTCTTTGAGCTTCCAACTCTTGCTGAACTAATTTTCCATAACCACCTCTGCGTACCTCAAGTTAAGGAAACTGAAGGTGCCTTATTGTTTCACTGATGATACATCAGGAGGGAAAAAAAATCATATGATTAAAATGTTGGCAGTACTTGTCCTTTTCTAGAAGACAAACCTTTAAATATGCAACTATTTGATCCATGATCCAACAAAAAGACAATTTAAAGGATATCAGGATCGTAGTCTGTCCGATATTCATCTCGCACCTGTAAAAACAAGTTCAAACCAAAAAAAAATTAATGCCAAAAGAAGGATAAGCTTTTTGGCCAATGTAGCAAGCTCACCTGTCCACCACTTTGACCACGACCCCATTGCCTTCCTTCTTGAAAACCCCAATCAAAATCCACACGAATTGGACGATCATCAAGAATGGTTCCACTTATAAACTTCATCGCATCCTCTGTGTCTTCTCTAGAGTAATATCTAATCAATACACATAAAAATGAGTTGAAATTGATACTCATGAAATAGCTACTTGTAAAAGTTATAAACCAAAAAAATTATCATTTAAACAAAACACTAAAGGAACAAGGAGACAAGTTTCCTAAGCAAAAACAATTCCTCAAAACTTCTTCATAAATAAATCCAGAGCCTTACAAAAGAAAAGCCACATGGGAACATTCTCATCTTCCTAATTTAGTCAACAAACAAAATACTTCAGAATTCAGATTTCCTTAATAATACAGGAGATACCCACAAAAAAAACCCGCATGGGGTTTTTGAGCTCTTGTCTAAAACAACAATTATCTTCAGAATTTCTTCCACAAACCAAGTTCTTAAAAAATCATACCTTTTAATGAACTAGATCAAAGGCGAACTAGACAAAGTAAAACCGACATGAGGTTTCAGTGTTCTAGTCTAAACGTACAACAATCTCCTCAATTCAATAAACAGAGAACTTAGAGATTGAAACTTTGTATAAGAAACAAACCAAACATTTAAAGGGCGAGAAAAACCCACATGGGGTTTCAGTCTTCCAGTCTAAACCCACACTTATCTTCTCACCTCCATAAACATATCACTAAAAAGATTGAAACTCTGTACAAGAAACTTACAAGACAAAACAAAACCCACATGGGGTTTTGCTGTTCTTATCCAAACCCATGGTTATCTTCTTAATCTCTCCAGCTCGAGAGAAAAGCTCGTAAACTTGCTCTTCAGTAGTATAAAAAGACATGTTACCAATGTAGACAGTTGTTGAGGTATGAAGTGCCTGTTCAAACTCTTCTTGATTACCAGGAAACCTCCTGTCTCTATAAGCTGATAGCTTTGTTAGATCCTGAAATTGAAAAGGGGAATAAAAGAAAAGGGGTGATTATTTATAAGAAATAAATCTCAAGATTGAAACTTTTTTGTGTTGTAGTGAATTTACCTTGAAGAGGGAAGCCATTGTTTCCGAGTTGAGGGATAGAAATCTTGAAAAATGGAACGTTGGAATTTGATTTTATGGGCTTTTGTAGGGGAGGGAGATTTTTACCCATCGGGGGTGTTTGGTAATTGGTGATGTTGAATTCAGGAATGATTTTTCTCTGTGCTTGGTTATAGAGGTTTTGATTGGAAATAGAATTTGAACCACTCCCTTTGCAAGCCGGGCATGACTTATGGTTACAAAACCCGACTTGGTTCATTGCTTGATTTAGTGCGTGTTTGACATTGTGGTGCGATCCACGATTGCTAGATTACACCACAATGTGCTATTTGGATAACAAAAAAAAGCAGTTTTATTGTGTGGGACCCACACCAAATTCTGTCCAAAACGCCGATTCATGGAAAGCTGGAAATTGATGCTTGTTTGAGAGGGCGATTGCGGTTGCTTTTGAAAGTGTTTTCTATTTAGAAATATATCAAAATGATATTTTTTTTTATTTTTTTAAAATCATTTTGACATCAGCACATCAAAATGATTTAAAAACACCAAAAACAATTAATTTAAAATGAAAAAAAAAAACAAATTTTGAGGAAATGGCGGTACAACCGCCCTCCCGAACAACCCTTAATATCCAAGTTATGAGTTAATAATTTAACTTAGATTGATTTAGATAAATTAAAAATAATATTATTTATTATTTTAAATTATTTTTTTCTTTTCAAAAAATAAAATAAAAATAAACTCATTTTAATTTAAATATTTTTTAAAATAAAAGTCAAATTGAAACTCAATTTAATTTTAATAACTAATCATGATGATACCAACTCTAACCTAAATTAACATGAGACGAGACCCATGCTAGTCCCGGGTCAGTCCTGAACCGCACCCATATCAAACAGAAAACAGAACCAAACATGGCTTAGGCATAGCCGCATACCCAAACATTCCCAAACTCTCATAGGGTTTAAGCTTTCCTATTAACAAACCCCTGTCAAAAACACCAACCTTTTCTCATCTGAAAAAAAAATCACAAAAATGGCCTCTTTTGCCGCCGCCAGATCCCTTCTCCGGTCATCTCCCGCCCGTAACGCGGCGGCCCGCTTTGCTTCACAGTCCAAACCCAAGCCTAAAGCCTCCCCCTTTGGCATCAACTCCACCGCGAGTAAACCCATTCTCAGGTCACTATCACCCCTCCGTTTGTGTGTGTTGATTTATAAAGAATAAAACTTTAATGGGCTGGTTTGCTCTGAATGATTGAAAGTTTTAATGGGATGTTTTGTTTTTTATTGTTTTGGATAATGAAGGAGGAGTCCAGTGGAAATGAGCTTTGCTGTTGAATCAATGATGCCTTATCATACAGTGACTGCTTCGGCTTTGATGACTTCGAAGCTCTCCATTTCTCGCTGCAGTTGTGGCTGGTTTCTTGAAGGTATAGAAAAGATCTGATCTTTTTAGTTTATATGTTTCTGTTTTATGATCGATTGTTTCTTGATTGCGTTTTATGTTGGCGATGCCGCATAAGTTTGAATTATTTTACTTGATGATTATGCTATACTTTTTTTGTAGTTTTGTGTTGATCTTTTGAGTAACTGTTATGGAAATTGGGATTGTGGTATAAAGGGATGGGATTTGTGGTGGTAAAGGCAATTAAGTTATGGGGTAATCATAAATTATATGTGTGGCCATTCCGTTTTCTAATGCTCTAGGTAGTTTTGGTATATGTTGTCTAATCAGTGGGTTTTATTCTTGAATTAGGTATCTAACAACGTTTGTAATCCTCCTTGATGTTCTTTTCTTCCTTTTAATTTTCTGGTAAGTTAGTGTTTGCTGGATTAGGCTAGTAGTGAATGCTAGGCCATGTGGTTAAGATAAATCACTTACGTTTATTTGCCAGGCCCTCTCAATCTTGCATTATAAAATCAAAAAAATATATATAAGAAGAAGAAGATAAGCCTCCCATTTTAGTGCTTTGTTTTGATAAAGAGGTGCAAACTCCTCTCTTTTCATGTTGTAGGACGAGTCAAGACTAGATGAAGATCGAGAAGCAAAGATGGAATGACTTGGATTTGTTTTTATTTTGAAGGTGTTGAACTAGGAGGGTGGCATCATGTTTAGATTAGACAAACCAGTTATCTTATTCAAACTAATGATGAAACATGATGTAAAACTTCAGCTGTTTTAGATAAGGATTGTGTTGTATGGATTAGTATTTATTAAATGATCTCTGTGTTTGGCATTATTCTCAAAAGAGTTTTCTGTTGCATCAGTGCCATCTAACATATTATAAAGAGTCCATTTTTCTGTATGTGTTTGAATTGTAGTTTTTCTTGTGGAATAATCCAGTGTCTTCCTAAGATATTGAATGAGCTTCAGAACTTAAATACAGATCATTTGTGCTAATTAAGAATTTCCATGAATCTATGAATAATGTAACAACCGCATGGTGCAGGAGCGTAATGGTAGCTTGACCTAGATTCTGGCGATAGGGGCAAACACGGTGGATGTATTATATGGATGTCTTGTCAACCTTGAATTGGTTTTGTTGGACAAATAAAAAAATGGAGGGCCTGGCAGCAACTGTGGTGGCCGGGTTGTTTAGATGAAAGAGGAGTAATTGTATTTAAAAAAATAAAATAAAAGTCCCTCCATATTGACAATTATTTAGCTTGCAGTATCAGTATTATATGGAATGGGTGAATTAGGATTGTGGTCAGTAGCAAGATGATGGATATAAATATTTGTTGTTTCAAGAACTCATATTATTTATTTTCCTTTTGATAATTTATTGTGATGACTTGTGTAGTTGTAAATGTTCAACTTCTTGCTTGAAGTTTAAATAGTTCGCTTAAGCATTTCTTTGATTAATTTCTCCAAAAAAGAATCAACCCGACCATTAAGGGAGCATACTGATTATTGTTATTCAATCAGCTTGCAATGATGATGTGTGATGAATTCTCAGAAGATTCAAGCAAGTTTTAGAACAAAATTCTGCGTTTAGAAGTTTTGAATGAGCTGCTGAAGAGACTGGTTGGATTTCTGAGCTTCTAAAACCTAGAGGAACTAGTAGATTCTTATCCTTGAATAGCTCTAATAAAATACTTGTTTATCTGATATTTGTATGCACAACATTTCGTTCTCGTTACATTAATTTGAAAGGTGTATTGCAGATTCATTCAGTTATAGTTTTCACTTTTTTTTCTTTTCTGAAGCTTTTGTACTGTTGGTGTTGTAAAGGTGATTTTATGCACCCTACTAATTTCTTGTATTTAATCAGCTTGCAATGATGATGTATGATGAATGTGCAATGGGTTCGGGGAAGTTTTGTTCAAAAGTTCTTGCATCTAAGAGCTTGATGCCTGCTAGATTAGAAGTGTTGAATGAGCTGCCTATTGGGAACTTGACCCTGAAATTGTTTTTTCCCTTTCCTTTCATGTTCTAAGGACAATACTATAAGTATTTGTACGTAAGAAACTCTGGGACTGCACTCTTTTCACTAGTGTCATGTAGCCTATAATAGCCTGCTTTATTCACTTCGATGGACATGAACCAAAATGATGTTTCAAATATTTGCATTTCTGTGTATATTTGTTGTTTATCTGTTTCCATTTGTTGTTTTAAGCTTTTTATTACATGTGTGGCAATTATGAGCTGGAACTTCATATCTATCACGAATCAATGCAAATCCTTACCCTTTCAGGCTACTTAAGATAAAATGTTGCTTGAGATACTCTTAGCTCATATCAAACTCCCCCCCTAGGCATGCTTCATCTTAAGCTCATAAAACCCATGCATGTTAAATTGGGGAGGCATTCGTTCTTAGTGTATGCTAAATATGTTTTGTATAGCATTCTGCTGGTAGTACCCTTTATGTCCAATTCAGATCAATGACATTAAACCACTCTTGCCAGATAGATTATGCATTATGCCCTAGAATTGGTTTATATAGTAGTAGAGGATTTGCGCATCTCAACCTTGAGGGTTTTTGACTTTTTTATTCTGACTTCATCTTTTGTTTGCTTAGGGTTGTAATCTGTTGCTGCTTGTTCTGGCCTGGAAGACTCAGTAGATCTCTCCTTGTTTTTCTCTCCGTTGCTTATGTAGCGCCATTTTAGCTCCCTTCAATTCCAGCCTGAAATTGTATTTTCCAGGGCTGTAACTCTCTCTAGGCACATTACATCCCTGATGTTGCGTGTGCATAATGACACACACCAGTTGCAATTATTACCTGGAAATTGACAGTGGCTTCGCCTTCTTAAATGAAAATTCAGAGTTGAACTACTAGAGCATTTTGGGAGTCCTTGTTTTCTTGACACATTCAAGTTTTTTTTGTTTTTTTAGTCCTATTAGATTGTTTTGAATTATATGTAAATGAATAAATCTGAATATTTCTTAACATGTTTGATTTTTAAAGACAGATCCTTCCTATCAATTTATCTACCGAAATCACAGAAAATCAACTGTATTAAAAGAAACCTGTATTCGCCAAACCCGCCCTTCCCCTTGTCGCTTACTTGGGATTCATGATTTATTTTTAAGGGCGCCAGGAAACTGCCCCGACGGGCATAATGCCAAAAGTTTTACACAGGACAATTACCTCCACCCATTACTCTCCTAACGCAACCCATGCGAAATCCATGCAACCTTGTTGCCAAAAGTAGACTGGAAATAAGGAGACTGGATTTGGCTAATCACATTTAGGTAGTATCTCATTCTGAATCTCATAATTGTTGCATTAACAAGGCGATATTGCCAAAACTTATAACTTACGAGCATATCTTAGTCTTATATATAGTTATAGTTCACAACCAGGGAACAATAATCAAGTCTTCACTAAATTTGAAATATTACCCCTCCCATAAGAGACGCAAATCATGCTTGAACAGTAACCAATTCATACTCGACCAGAGAAAGATTGTTAGTCTCTTTAACTGCAAAGTTTGCAGGTTCAGCAACTTCAACACGTCCCCACTTGTCCACGGCAAGCCTCATAGACCCCTTGAACATGTCAATCTTGGCATTGCGCAGGATGACAGTGGCACCAGTCTGCATTATGTCAACTGCATAAGAGTAAAATGACCGTTAGAACATGATATGCAACTGGTCTTGACCCATACCTGGCACATATTAGTTATCAACAGTGGGCTCATTGACCAAAGCATCCAGATTTTATTTCATGCAAGTAACAAAAGTAACCCCAAGCTAATTTCTTAGGCACCTGAATTCAGCATACTGGTTTAAAATCAATTTATGACATTCAAAGTCCACTGGCTCAAAGTATTAGTTTTGCATATCAAATAAATATCTATGAATCAAGAAAAATTATGAGTCAATTGTGAATTCTAAACTTCAAGCAATTGCTTAATTCAGAACTATCTAATGTAATGCCTTCTGGAAATCAATAGAGCAATTTCAAAGAAACCACAATTGCGAGATCTAATATATCCAAAAATTGCTACCATAAACATAGTTTTCTTTGAGAGAAACTAGAGAAATGTAATATGTTGTCTTGAAAGATACAGCACTACTACTTATAACACAATATGTTAACCTTAATATAATTAAGCACAACTATGAGACTTTAACAGGATACATCAGCAAAATGAATACATACAGATGGACCAAACAAGCATTAGCTTTCAAAATAGCCATCCTACAATCGATTTACACTTAGGAACCTAGGGTCAATATAACCCAAAACTCATTCTCACCCTTAAAGGTTTCGCTTCCTAATCGCACCATAAAATTCAAACCTCTATTTTGGATTTTAAGAAATACAGAGACAGACAGACTTCACAGGCTAGCTTGAGCTACAAACTCAAAGGCCCAACTATGCCATAATTTACCTTCCTACTAACCCATTAAACAGTGACCCAGACTCTGTTCTCTCAAGTCAACAAACCATAACAAAGTAACAATAACCAGCAATCAATCACCTTAACAATACACTATCACATCAACCAAACCACATAAAACAAAAAATAAATCCAAACAACAAATGCGAACAAATCAACTCTCAAAACCCTAAACCAGAAACCATCAAAGCAAAAAAAAAAAATCAATACCCAAACAAAGTAGCCACCTTTGTTGGGTCTCCATAACCAAAACGCAAAACCCAGATACCATTTATTGCAAAAACCAAAACCCAGAAACAATTTCAATAAACATCCCTAGAAAGCACAAAAAACAGTCTTAATCAATAAAGGGGACAAATCTTTCACCTTGTTCATTTCTTGCAGTGAAAACAATACAGCCAGTTTCGTCACCAACAAGACATTCATTGATTCGAGAAGGACGCTGAGATCGTTGAGAGAAAGACATAGGAGCACGACGAGGCTTAGGAGCAGGGACTGGTTTAGATTCAAGAATCTTGACAGTGAGATTGTGACCATTGGTGCCTGGCTTGAGCTCTTCTACTTTGATGAACACTGGCTTTCTTTTCTCGACTGTTGTTGCCATTTTTGATTGATGGGTCGATCAAAGATCAGTTGATTTTCACAGAGAGGAAGAAAGGCTGTTTCTTTTTCGTATGTAAGAAACTTAGCAGCGGTGGTTGTTTATAAATTGAAGGGAGAAAGGAAAAGGGGGAAGGAAAGAAAGGGCAATTAGGGTTTTTGATTGGGTTTGAACTTCTAGGAGAAGTAATGTGGGGTTTATGGCTTTATGCACGTGTGGTGCTTTTATTGCTTTGTGTTGACTTGAAGTCAAAAGGTTTGCTTTGTGTGAATGACATGTAGGTTCTTCTGGCTGACATGAATGATGTGTCGTTTGTGACCTTCCCATCTTTTTTGCATTTGAGAGTAATCCCTCCTGTACGGATAACAATTTAATAAGAAAATGATGGATAATGGATGGATGGATTTATTATAGATAATTATTTTATTTATATGATTATTAATTAATATAAAATAAATATCATTAAATTCAATTTAATAATATAATTCAAACTCAGTTTGCAAAAACATTTATAATTTTTTTGTTTGCAAACTAAGATATATTTGAATGGTTGGAGTTGTTGATGGGAGGGGATCTTGGTTAATGAGTGTTTAGCAAGGTGAATTATTTGTTTTTTTTAAATATTTTTCATTTAAAATACATTAAAGTAATTTTTTATATTATCTTTTAATATTTTTTATATCATAAGTAGTATCTTTTTTATATCATAGTACATCAAATATTAAAAAAAAACACTACAAAATATCAATTTAATATTTAAAATATACTTTTAAAAAGTATCTAGATATACTTTAGAAAAGCATCATATTATCTGTGTTTTTTTTATCCAAAATGGATGTAACAAGAAGGGATAGTTGTTTAGCAAGGCCAATTATTTGTTTTTTAAAAAGTGTTTTTCATTTAAAATGCATTAAAATAATTTTTTTTTATATAATCTCTTATATAGTACATCAAAAATATTAAAAAAAACACTACAAAATATTAATTTAATATTTAAAATATACTTTTAAAAAGTATTACCTATGTGTTTTTTATTCAAAATGGATGTAATAAGAAGGGGGAGTTGGTGGGAGATTTTTCCCTTAATCTAGAACAAAATCGAGTGTGCTAGCTTAGCCTATATTTGTTGATCATAATTTGACTATTCCTATGGTTGTGAGGATAATCACATAGATATATTTGAATGGTTGGAGTTGTTGATGGGAGGAGATCTTGATCTTAATGAGTATTTAGTATTGTGAATTATCTGTCTTTTAAAAGGTGTTTTTTTTTTATTTAAAATGTATTAAAGTAATTTTTTTAATATTATCTTTACATAGTACATCAAAAATATTAAAAAACACTAAAAAAATCAATTTAATATTTTTCAAATAAAGTATACTTTTAAAAAAGTATCTAAATATACTTTTGAAAAGCATCATATCATCTATGTGTTTTTATTCAAAATAGATGTAACAAGAAGGGAAGAGTTGGTGGGAGATTTTTCCCTTAATCTAAAATAAAATCAAGTGTTAGGATATTTGCAACATAAACTCTTATGATTATCTCTTATCTTATTTGCAATATTTTTCAACTTCTTGCAAGATCTCTTAATATTTTCCATTTATGGGTTAGGAAACAAGATCAACATACTTTATTTCCTTTCATACTCAGAGCAGAATATTGAAATACAGTATCTTTGTATTTATACATAGTAAAATGGATGGATCATTAATTTTTGTCCACAGCAAGTGTTAGTTTTATAGAGTACAACACAATGCCTCTCATATTCTCTCTGCTTAAAGTGCAAGTTATTGTTGTTAGAAATGGCAAAGATGCCTTACACTACTGGTTCTGGGAGATCCCTCCTGCCATCACTGATGCCTGTTGTGGCTTTTGTTCTCCCTTCTTCCTGGTTTGGCATTAGATGTTGCCGGCAGCATCGTAGTATTACCAAGGATACAAATGCTGCAAATAAAACCAAATCTAAGAGGTTGAGATCTTGAATATTACCAAATCTAAGTTGAGAATCAATAGAAGAGAAACTACTAAGATGTTGATCTTGGATATAGATAGGTAACAGCTAGAATTGAAGTTCTATGTAGCTTTTGAGAGCCAATTCAATCTTGTAACAGGTTAAAAATGATGAAAATCCATCACAATTACCAGTGAATATACGGGTTTTGACACTTGACAGATTCCAGAAAGCTGTGACTGCTGATGCTGCCACCATCTTTTTGTGAGAGCAAGCTCCCCATGCTGTCAACACCCGGCATTTCATGTGCTCCACTGCAGTATCCACAGCAAAAAAAAAAAAATCACTCCCAACGAACCCATCAATGGACATACAAGCTAACAGAATTTCATTTACATGGAGAGGTTTTTATACCTTTCTGGTTAATCTGACTACAATAGCAAGCATATAGTTTTGGTATGGTGAAGCATATGAAAAACCCTGCCCAGGAAATAGGAACTAAATTATCATCAAAACATTGATCGCAAGCAGATTTCGTGAACAATTTAGCATTAGGGTTATCATACCGATTCCACAAAGCCTCCTCAAAGTTAAGAGATGACCATACTCAGCACCAAGAAGCAAGAAAGGAATCACCTGTGACAAGGAGATATATGGCTCTTTAAGATGCCTGCTTGAGCAAATTGGAAACGTTTTTAAGAGTATGGAAAACTTGGTAATTACTTTGAGGGTCATGGACGGCTCTCCTGAGAATAACTCTCTTGTCTTTGAAATTGCAAGATTTGCAGCTGGAAGTATCAATCTACCCACCCTCAAAATGTCGTCTTCTGTCAGCTTAAATTCTCGTAGGTTTTCAACACTGTTTCTGTTATTACATTATCAAAATCTCAGTACTCAGAGCACAAATTTGATGAACTTGAACACGAACATAATCAGTAATCTATTGACCATTGCGACAATATTGGAGTCTCAGAACACAAATTTGATGAGCTTCAACACGAACATAATCAGTAATCTATTGACCATTGCGACAATATTGGAGACTTGTACCTTTGACATATCGAATTCGAGAAGAAAGATGCACCCAGAAACAGAAGCCCGAGTTGTGAAATGGCGGAGAAAATGCTTAAAAACGTAAAATTGAAGAGAATTAGCTACCTTAATAGTACCTCAGACTGAAAATTCAAAGCAGAAAGAGTAAAATAAGAGATATCCACCTAAAGTTAATCCCTTTAGCAAAGCAGGAAGACAAGAAACATAGGCATCCAAGACCAAACCAAAGACTTGATTTTGCCACATCTTTCCACATTATCAGATCATAAACGACCATTCCAACCCTCTCTAAATTGCCTCCATCAACTTCTAAAACCCAAAAATAACCATAAATCAATTCAACAAAGGATGGAACAATAAACAATGAAAAAAGAACACATTTCTACATACTTGGAGTAGTACTAGAAGAAGGCAATGAAGAGAGCTTCTCCTTCTCCTTCTCCTTCTTAGACCGGCTGCTATGTCTTCTCTTTCTCACTTTTCCAACCTCATCCACAAAACCAATCAAATCCCTTTCTTCCCTACTCTCCACCTCCAATCTTCTCCTCAACCTTCTGTTACTCCTTGGTGAAGCACAACCTAAGGAACCCATCGGGGATCCTCTACTTTTACATCTCCTTCTAGACCCATTTAGCTCTATAACACCCTCCTCCGGCATCTCATACCTGTCGGCAAGACGGGTTCTTAATTTTCTTAAAGGAGAAGGTGAGAGGAGGAGTTCTAGTGAATTGGATGAGGACTTGAGTGAAAGACTTGATGGGGTTGATGGGGTTTGCTTGGCCGAAAAAGGGATAAGGTCTATAGACAGTTGTGGAGTCTTTGCTTCTGGTTCGATAGAGGTTGTGATTCTTGACAAACGAGAGGCTGATTTTGCTTGAGAGTTGGGATTTGATTTATGAGAAGGTGGTGTTGTATCCATTTCTTGAATGCTTTAATGGCAAATTTTCTTTGGGATTTTGGAGAGATTTGAGAGAGAAGAAGCAAAGCTTGGCAAATGTGAAGGTTTGAAGAGGATTCTTGAGGTTTTGGATTGCGAAAGGGAGGGTTTTTGTTGAAATGTAAGGAGCCGTTGGAGAGACGAGGGTTTTTGTTGCATTTTGAATTTTTAGGGTGGGCCCTTTTTAATTATTATTAACTCCTGTATTAATTTATATGTACTTTGATTAATCTCATAAATCTTAAAATTAATAATTATATAAACTTTCAATAGTTATTATATAAAAAATCACAAAGCTACAGGAAAAGCAAACTTTTTAAAGTAATTTAAATTTTTTATATATATATATATATATATATATATCAACACAACTTAAAAACACATAAAAATTTAAAATTTGATGAAATAGTAGTTACACTGCACAACCAAATAACCTCTGAGTGTTTTTTTTTTGTATTTTAAAAGTATTTTTTAAAAAAAAGAAATATATATTATTTTGTTTTAAATTATTTTTTGTGTTTACAAGTTATCTGGTTGATGTCAAAAATAATTTTTTAATAATGATGATAATAATAATATTTTGATATATTTGTAAATAAAAAAATATATTTAAAATCACCACTACCATAAAATCAAATATATTCTTAAATAAAGCTATAGTGCGATTGGACATGTTAATTTATATTTAATAATAATGGACAACAGGATACGCATCAATTGTAATCCGTTGTTATTCCCTGGCAAGAGGACACAATAATGGCCAACAGGAAAATAAAATTGATAATGTGATTGAAATACAGTCAAGTATTATTAAATTGAGAGAGTTGTGAGGAAAAATTATTCAAATATTTGTCCATTAAGATACTTGCCTTGTTTTTTTTTTATTAACATCGGTGTCTGGACTAGTTTACGTGCATTTCGACTAATCTCACGAATCCTGAAATTAACAATTATGTAAGTTTTTAATGGTCATCATATTAACAATCACAGGACTCGAATCTGAGATCATAGAGAAAACAAACTTTTTAGTTCTAAATTCTTATCATTAGACCACCTACTAGAGGGTTAAGACACTTGCCTTGTTAATTATAGTTGTGGTGACATATTTATTTTTGAAGTCTTAGCTTACTAAACAAGGATTAATGTTCAACATGAGTCTACTTATGATTGTGTAAGATCATAATTATCAAACTTCCCTAAGCTTTAGGTTCCAAGGCAACAATTTAAAAAAAAAAAAAAAACCACTAAAATGTTGTTATTTTGAAAGGAAAAAAAATAATTTTAACAATATAGTGTTTCATGAGGTTTGATTATGTCAACCGAGTTCAATTTGATTTTTATCGGATTAATCCTTGAACCGGTTTAAACAAAATTTAATTTTGATTATCGAGTTGAATTGTCAAGTTGACAGACTTAGTATTTGTTTGAAAATGCGGTTGAGATTGTTTTTTAAAGTATTTTTTATTCATAAATATATCAAAATAACATGTTTTTATTTTTTTTTAAATAATTTTTGATATTATCATATAAAAAAATATTTTTTTCAAAAACATTTTTGAAACGCAATAACATGTCAAAATTATTGTTTCTTGGCATGTCTCTTTCCGAATAACCTTAACCTTCCAAGGCCATCTTCAAGATATCACTGTTCAGGTCTAATAAAATTTATTCGGATCCAATTTTTAAACCCCCCAGTAATCCCTGCAGGAGTTGTTGCTCGTTAGTGTCTCCATGGGATATCTTTCAAGCAACCAATGGTGTATCAGTTAGATTGCTAGCAAGGCACGAGGATGAGGGATTCTTCTTTAGCTACCCTGTTTAGCTAATAGATTTGCTTGGTCACATTTCAATTTTCATGTTCAGATGGAGACAATTATAGCTCTGTTGATATTCTGGCCTCATATTCTTCTCATCTGAACTTCTTCTGGCCCTGTTTTTGCCAGAAATTGTTGGTGAAAATGGAAAGGTGTGAGTGCAACGATTGGCCTAGATGTTGCCAAGTGTCCTGGTTGCAGACTGATGTATAGGATCCAATAATCTGTAACACCAGGAAAAATCAAGGAAATTTGCAAATTTGTAATCCTATAACTGGAGGGACAGCTCCTTAAACCCTTACATGGTATTCCAGACTCTGGTGGACAGGTTTCTTACAAGAACAAACATCAAATAACACTTTGATTTTTGATATTTAAGGAAGTTCAGTGACACATTGAGAAGAAGCTCATCTCTTCCAGCGCCCCCTTCTTCTTCTGCTGTGCTTACAGGCAGATGGGTTTTTATTTCTTGACTAGATGTGACAGCTTTTGCTGTCTTCTGAGACACTTTCCATGGTGGATAACGTAGAGTAGAATTTAAGAAACCTGATGGCACATTGAGAGATTGTCAGCACCATCACTTGATCTTAGATTTGGTATATCTTATTACTTCCTGCTGTGCCTTTGACAGAAAGCTTTCATCCTGTCGAGGCCTTGTTCAAGAGATTCTGGTTCAATAGAAAATGTTATCCGGAGCCAATTCTTCAGTCCCACAGCCACTCCTGCACCAAATTCGTCGGTAATAATATAAATCATATGCGGGTTTTAGCTAACAGTTTAATCTTTTAGGTGAGTTGGTTCCTTAATATGTTATATCAGAGCTTTGTTGACCTGACGGTCACAAGTTAAAAAATAATATAAATCATATTCGGAGTCTCGGTTAACGACTTAAGCTTTTAGATGAATTAGTTCCTTAACAATCAAAACATTATTGCTGCCAACTTGACAGAAAGCTTGCATCAATCTTCTATGCTCGTGCATCGTATTAGACATTGGAGAAACAACCCTCAAAGCACAGGCCCAGCTATCTTAACATCTACCAGACGAATCTATATTGTTTATGCTTTACCTGGCAGAATAGTCACAGATTCTTCTCTGGCCAGCTTGAGACAAAAGTCCGTATCATCACTAATGTCTTCCAGCAAGGAGAGATTTAGTTTTACCTGTAACATATATGAGTCATCAGGAATCTCACTACCAGACTAAATTTTCTTTCAGGCCAGAATTGAGTTCGGGATTGATTTGTTCTTACCATAGCAAACATGGATCCATCAGGCTTGTGTGGGCAAGTAACACAGGGGATCTCCTTAGTTTTTTCATGGAATACATCTGCGGCTTCTCGCATTATGTTAATAATTTTTGAAAAGAAATCGTCTTTTGTTTTCTCAAAGATTTGAGGAATTGCAGCCTGATAAAACAAATCAAAGGATTATTGATTTGAATGGTATGAATGCATAACCAGGCTTAGACTATCAAAATTATCAAGAACACAATTCCTGACTAAAAATAGAAGATCTTGCAAATCAGATTCCAGGATTGATATGAATGATTTCAGGTGCCAATGCTACATGTCAGAGAAATCCCAGCCCATAACAGAGCTGGATGGGAAAATTCAGACAAGTGGATCCAAAGGTACCTGGACAAACGTTGCAGGGTTAGTTGAGATGTTGAAGTAGCTCTTAATGCTGTCCACTATCTGGTAAGAATATTAAGGTATTAATTACACAAGTTGGTTTGATTCAGAATGAACAAGAACAACCTGCATCTGTCTGATAAGATTAGATACCAACCCCATATTTCTTAAGGATGCCATTAGGATCACAAGCTGCAATCCAACCAAATCGCCAGCCAGGAACAACCCATCTTTTTGATATAGACCCGAGAGATAGAACAGGAACAATGGATCCGAACTCCCCCATTGGTACATATGGATTGTTTCCAAATGCTAGATGGGCATAAACTTCATCAGCAATCACAAAAATCCCAAGTTTTCTTGCAGTCTCTGCAACCTAGCAATGCGACAAAAACATAGGAGTCCAGTGCTAGCAAGTTTTAGCAGCAGCCGAGATAAATTCAGGATAGACCTGTACCTTATTCAAATGGTGGTAAGAGAAGACATTCCCACAGGGATTTCCAGGGCTGATAATAACAATGGCAGCAGTGTTCTCATCTGCAAGGGCTTCAACTGATTCAAGATCAACCTCCCAGCCTTTTTCTGGTATAAGATCAAAATGACGTACTTCAAGCTTGCTAAAACCCGCCCGTGATTCATACAGTGGGTATCCTGGTTTAGGAAGCAGAATATTGGCACCGGGACGAGCAAGAACAGATAATACAACTTCTATCGATTGTGTACAACCAGCTGTGAGATAAACGTCATCTGCTGATAGATTGTATGGAAGGTCTGCAGAAATATATTCTGCTACAGCCCTTTCATGGAATCAAGGTAGAAACATCAGTTTGGTTCAGCAATTCTAATATCTAATGTATAATAAGCTCTGGAAAAGGGAAATACCTCCTTGCTGGAAGGATTCCATTAATGGGAGCATAGGAATTGAACTCAGCTGATTGAACAGCACGGACAATAGCATCTTCTGCTTCAGGACTGGTCCTAAAGCATGAAAAAGCAGAGGGATCGCCATGGGAAAGGGGAACTACAGGCCTTTGATCATCTTTGTCAACCTGATCATACAGCATATTCAGATAACTTCTGATACTGGTAGCTGCTGTTTCATCCAACAGCTCATTCCCTCTAATTATCCATTTTGCAGATTGCCCCTCCATTGTTTTGTTGTGTGTTACATAAGAGTGCAAAAGGGAAAATATATAGACAAGGCTTGATGAAGACAAAAGTCCATGAAGATGCGGTGAAAACAGCACCAAAGTGGATAAAATAGACAATTGGGGATCTGTTTCTATTTTTCTTGGAAAAGAAGATGGTAAACTTCCAAAAAATAAAATTTGAAAAGGTGAGAAAAGAAAAGAAAAACTGAGCCATGACGGCCCCATCCAGCACCCTATCATTAGTGATTTATTTGAAGACTTTGTGTCTGTATGGCAGTGTGACTGAGATTGTTTTTAAAAGTATTTTTCGTTTAAAAATACATTAAAATGATGTTTTGATATTTTTTAAAAATCATTTTTCATATCAACGTATAAAAATAATCTAAAAACACATTTAAAAAAAAAACGCTTTCCTGACACATTTAGAAACACTTGGTGAAGGAATCATATCGATCCAAAAACTTAAATAGAAAGACATAATCTTGATCATTTAGTTTTATAAGATCTCAATCCTTTCATGTGTTCATATTTTTTTTAAGAAAAAATATCTTTGATCTTGTTTTTATAACATTTTGATTCAAAATTAGTCCTTGAAAATTAGCATCATAGTTGTTTTATAATTGAAGTATACAATGGAAAAGTCCTATTTCTCTTCCTACTAATAATATGGAGATTTCTCAGAAACCCCACATCTTAGACTTTAAGAAGATGTGATATATCCTTGCCGACCAAGAAATAGAAAAAAAACAAAATTGAAAAATCATTTGCCTTTTGACCATAAAATCTTGTCCATGTAATTAGATGGTCTTTAGCATCATAATTAATACAAATTAATATAAATTAAAGTCTTATATTGAAATGATTCTGTGATATGATATATCTTAATGATTAAACATTAGAAATTTAATTCTCCTATTCCATCTAATTAAATCAATTGTGATGGACATGTTTAGATTTACATCTTTTTATATAAAATGTTATCTAATAGCTAAAGCTTTTAAGCTGATATTTTTTTTTTATATTATAACTGGCTTGTTATCTAAATAAAAAGAATGGAGAAGTTGTATTTCTCTTCATATTAATGAAGATTTTTGAGAAATCCCACATCGGACTCTCTAAGATGTGATATAAACTTGTGGACCAAGAAAGGGAGAGAGAACAGAATGGAAAATTCCTCTTCCGTGGCCTGTTTGTCAGTGTAGTTGCGGTTATTTTTTAAATTAATTTTTATTCAGAAATGTATCAAAATAATATTTTTATTTTATTTTTTTAAAAATAATTTGTGATATCAACATATAAAAATAATCTAAAAACACTAAAAAAATTAAAATAAAAACTAAAAATAAAATAAAATAAAATAATTATTTTTTTTTCAAAAATATTTTTGAAAGGCATGGTAAAATATTTAACCATAAAATCTTGTTCGTGTGAAGCATTCCCAAACCAACCATTATTTTTTCATCATTTTTAACTAACTGGAAAAACTTCTGTAAATTCTGAAATCGAGTGCTATTAGCCTAGGAATTTCTGTGTTTTACTTGTGTGCTGACTGACAGGAAGATTTCTACCTGGCCATAAGCCTTTGATCATAAAGATGCTTCCGGCTTCTTGATCAGTTTAGAAAATCGATGGGGTTAGCTGGTGAAAGGCTTCTCCTCCTTGTTAAAACTTTTTTTTTTTTTATTCGAGAAAACCCCACCTCCTGGAAAATGTATTTTGTGGATCCAAGTGAGCAACCCCAGTTGTTCCAGGTTTTTACAAGAAATACACAACTTAACTTAAACTCGAAACCTGGTGTACAGATCTCAAGCTCTCTATCACCGCAGCACGTCCCTTGGGAACAACCTCCTTGTTAGAACACTTTGTGGCAAAATATAAATACACTGACAAGGATTCTCAAACAACTAGAGATGTTTTCTGCAGATCATTTATTTCACGGTTTTAAACATGGGAATTGAATCCCTTTTTAATGTTTGGTGAATTTCACTAACCACAATACCTGATTGAACAACAACTAAATTGGGACATTCAGAAACTAGCAACACCTCACTTTAAGGTTTTGGGAAGTTCCAGCAAACAAGCTTGCTGATCTCCAGAACCTTCATTTTATTTCTTGACTGGAATGACCACTAAATCTACGAATGGAGCAAGAGAATCAACTTCAAACGATTAATTCTCACTGCTCGATGCTTGGATAAAATCTTATTGTATCTTGGCATGCCTTTCATAGAAGGCTTTTAGCCTCTCAAGGCCTATTTCAAGCACCGAAGGCTCAATGGCAAAAGTTATGCGAAGGAAATTCTTCATTCCCACAGCAGTCCCTGCAATGTTGTCAGTACAAGTTTCAGTATTGAATTCAGTAACTTTTTGAGACCCAAAATAAACACATTTAGAGATTAAGTATATGTGATCCCACAAAAACAAACAAATCATATCAAGTTTTTCATGCAAACAGTCACATTTTTCGTGGGAGAGTTCGACACCGATCATTTTACCACTTTACTTGACATGTCGTTTGTATGAAAAACTGGCGATATGAACACTTCATGCCGGTATCAACAACAGATTTTAGTGTGAAAAGTTTGTTTAAAGTTCATTTTCCAAATTAATTAAGCTCATATTTGCCCAACAATAAGATAGATTGTAAATACCGGCATTCCTTTTATTCCTTGGTGTTTCCTCCATTCGTTTAGCATATGAAGTGAAAAACTGGGAGCAAGAGAAGTTCTAAGAATGTGATAACACTAATTTAACCCTCCACAGATGAGAGACTTTGTGCCAAGAGATGCCTTACCTGGGAGTAGCATGACTGATTCCTCTTTAGCAAGCTTATGACAGAAGTCCATGTCATCATCAATGCCTTCCAATGAAGACAGGTTTAGTTTTACCTGTAGACGTAATTTTAATTTATAATTATCTTCTTCATTTGTAAGGGGAAATAAAATATCTATAGTATATGATACTCACCATTACAAACATAGAACCCTCTGGTTTATGCGGCAAAGTAATGCAGGGGATGTCCTGGATTTTCTTATAGCATATGTCTGCAGCCTCTCTCAGTATGTTATTGATTTTTACGAAGAAATCCTCTGTTGTGTTGTCAATGATTTGAGGAATTGCACCCTAAGAAATAGCAAAGCTTTGTCATATTTCAAAACAAACAGTCGAAGGGACATGGAGTGCTAAGCAAGAAGAAAGACAAAGTCTCCGTGAAAGAATTTATCGAATGGAAATTGAAGAAAAGCATCATGAATCACGAACCTGAATGAAAGTTACAGGATCAGAGGAAATGTTGAGACATCCCTTGATTGACTCAACAACCTATGAAAAGCAAACATAATTGTTAATGCTGTGGTGAAAAATACAGATTTCAAATGAGGTTCTCTGACTAAGAAGAACAAAAGGCTTTGAACCATGGTCGCACAACCATTCCATTCCCGCAATGAAACAATGCCAATTCATATACTCTGAGAAATGGGAAGAGAGAAAGAGAACCAACCCCAGATTCTTGAAGGATGCCATGAGGATCACTTGTGACAAGCCAACCAATCCGCCAGCCAGGAACAATCCATCTCTTTGAAATAGACCCTAGTGTAAGGACAGGCACAATTGATCCAAAGACTCCCATGGGCACAAATGGAGTATTCCCAAATGTCAGATGGCCATAAACTTCATCAGCAATCACCATAATTCCAAGCTTTTTTGCTGTCTCTGCGATCTAATATTAAACAAACAAATAACTACTAGAACTAAAAATGACACCAATACAACATTTTGTTGCGAAAAAGAAAAGATTATTAATGTAATAAACAAAATAACACAAAATGTGGCTAATGTGAACACACACTCCAACTAATGCAACCCCATGTTTACATGTAACCATGCAATATCATGCAAGGACATGAAGAGACTAAAATGCAGCATCCAGCAAAATAGCTTGCAAACCTATAAGGTTTCTCAATAATTACATAGAAAATCAGGATTGGATCATATCCTTGCTTCAGTTCAAATCGGTTAAATATAAAGCAAAAGAAAAACATTTACCCACCTTCTGTAAATGTTGATAGCTGTAGACACTTCCACAAGGATTGCCAGGGTTTATAATAACCATGGCAACTGTATTCTCATCTGCTAGAGCTTCAACAGCATCAAGATCAACCTCCCAGCCATTTTCTGGGATGAGATCAAAATGGCGAACTTCGAGATGACTATGTGCAGCCCGAGCTTCATAGTATGGAAATCCAGGTTTTGGAAGCAAAATGTTGGCACCAGGTTGAGCAAGTACAGTTAATGTGATTTCAATTGCTTGTGTGCAACCAAGTGTAAGAAAAACATCATCTGGTGATAACTTGTATGGGAGATCACGATTAAGGTAATCTGCAACACTCCTGTGAGTGAGTACAAAATTACAGTCAATCAGGCAATTACGAAATGCCCTTCATGGAGTCTTGTTTCATAGGATTTCAGTAACTGTTTGCTTTTACAGCCACTTGATTAAAACTATTATATTTCAATGAATAGCATCATTTCTAACTTCTTCAGTAAATTAAGAAATTCCAAGGAGAATATAATCAAGAACATGGTATCATCTTGTTTACAATGCTCACGAAAAAATCCAAATATACAAACATCATTATGATGTTGTTGTAAGAATTTAAGCTTGTAATAGAACTGAGTCTTGGAACAAAAGCTTGCAGCTGTTTACTGGGGTAGCATTTGGTTATTGTCTAGGATCAAAAGAGATGGAGAAAGTTGGAACAGAAAGGACATGTCCCTCTATCTTTCCTGAACATAATTTCAGTTTAAAACTGTTTCAAAAATATATTTATTTTTATGTTTCTGTTTCTTACCACCAACAAAATACATTTCCATCTAGTGTAATAGAGTAGTTATATATCTACAAGAAAACAAAGATAAAGCTATGAAACATAGAGCTACGCATAGAAAATGTCAAAATATTCAAAGATACAAATTGGAAAAGCCATGAAAGCTCCACATTGGAGACTGCAATTCCATTAAAGCTTGATCAAATTTGTTCATCAATTTTCTTGAAGAAATTAAAATATTGAAGGAACATTAAGACAAAAGGAAAATGGTAAGTTTTCCTTTATCAACCATAAAAATGTCGGGCTATGTAGGATGAGCAGTTTCCTTATAGTTGACAGGGTGTTGAAGCCACAAACTAGTGTGGTGTTGCCTATGTACTGGAGCTTTTGCCTGCTCTCAATTATTATTTTTTCCGAATACTGTTAACCAACATGTTAACTCCCATGTAAGAACGAAAAAAAAAATGTTAGGTAGGTCAGCAGTAGAAAAATAATTAAAATTCTTTATTTATTATTATTCTTTTGCCAAAACCCCGTAAAGCACCTTCCTTGTTCCTACCGCCATGTCTCTTTCTGCTACAATACCAATACATAAAACAAAGAAAAGACTGGAGTATAACAATGAAAAAGCCTTGAAGCAAGCATCGCCGCAATAAAATAATAACGTGAAGATGTTTTTTACTTAAACACTGATTTCAATGAGAATCCTCCATTGTCCTTGTCAACAACATTGAGTACAAAAGATGTGATTGGCCATCTTCTGTACACTTTAAAACCAAAAGCATAGTTATGAGACTTGCCCCTCTTTTTTTAAACGAAAACGACATTATTTTTGTTTTTTAAACAAAGAAAAACGATCGAAACAACATTGAAATAGTGTCCTTTTGGTTTTAAGAAATCAAGTTTAACAAGATACCTTGACCAGCTCAGGATTCAGGGGGTCATCGGATTGAGCTGACTAGCCTGACGGGTTTTATAACTATGGGCAAAAGCAAGATGATGAGGCTTGAAAATACAGAGATTACTATGATGAATAGCAAAAGAGAATCACTAAAACTCATACCACCAAAGAATCTAGCAAAAGGCAAATGAAGCATGCAATGAAAAGGAAATTTAGCAAAAACATAACCGTGCAATATACCAATATTTATAATCATATCATAGAGCAATGAACAAATAAAATTGATTTTTTGAACCACATGAAAATAACCTCAAAGAAACTGAAACCACAAGAATCTGTCAAAGTGGTTTTGGGTTACCTCCGAGCGGGAAGAAGACCAACAGTTGGGGAATAATGATTGTACTTAGCAGATCTTACAGCGTCAGCAACAGCCTCGTCGGCTACAGGAGTTGTACGAAAACAAGGAAAAGCAGATGGGTCGCCATGGGCTAATGGTACGACCTCTCTTGTATCTTCTTTGTTGAGACTGTCCACTAGGAGATTAAGAACTCCACGGACTGTGATTGATGAAGATGAGCCGAGGCTCTTGTTCGCTCGAAAACCCCATCTCTTCGATCCATTCTCCATCTCTTTACAAGTTACACCTATGTTTGTGTGGCCAGGGGTTTTTTCTGAGATTGTCTCTGAAGTAGACAAAGGTGCAGCTGATTCAGCCGACGTTGCTGTTGTATACAATTATATTATATAAGCCTTCACGGGTGCCTGGTTACATTCATTGGATTCTTTAAGTGGAGCCAGCCCACCATTTATTTTCTTCTTCATCAATTTTGACGTCATTTATGTACAAAATTTAAAAAATAAAATAAAATAAAATAAAATAAAAAACTCACTCCAAATTATTTATTTTAGATGCGAGTTATCATCGGTATTTGAAAAATATAATTTATGGATCTCGATGAGCTTTTAATTGTTCCATATTTTTATAAAAAATATATATTTTAATTCAAACTTGATACTTATTATACAGATAATAAACTTTTTATCTAATATCTTTTTGAAATAAATTATTATTTATACGTAATATTATTGTTGTTGTTATTTTGTTGTTCTTAAAAAAACTTGTGTACATGGCCTCTTGAGGTATAATTGTAATTATATAGAGATCATTCTCTCATTATCATTTTAATTAAGATCTAAAATGTTTTTTTATATTTTAATTGTACAATATAATGACTAGGATTTCCTTAAAATGAAAAAAAAAAAAGTTGATGCAAGGTAGATTTCATCTTTTTAAAAAACAAAATAATATTAAATTTACTTTATTGCCCCATAAAATAAATAAATTTTAAATAGAACCCGAGAGCTTATTCATATTTTTATTTTGGTCCTTTTTATCAAAAAGAACAAGTTCATTTTTTATAGAAAAAAAAAAACAATAAATTCACTTAAGTCGTTTCTTCCCCCTTTGTTTTTTGTTTTATTTTTAATCAATAATCATTAACACATTAATATGATTACTTTATAAGATAAATAAATCATAAATTTAATTAAGAACATCCTCAAAAGCAATGTTCCAAAACCCGGCTTGGTAGGTAGACTCTAGGGAAGTTTGGAATTACGATCGGAAAGCGCTTTTAAAAAAATTTAAAATTTGTTTTTTTATTTTAAATTAAAAAAAATAGTATTTTTAAATTATTTTAATAAATTATTTTAATATATTAATGTCAAAAATATTTTTCAAAATCGATGGGCAAGGAAGATTTCTCATGGGATCGCGAATTGTAGGCTTCGTAGCAAAACTAATTACTACCTCATAGAAATGTTGTTTCGATGGGAAGTATTGAAGTGTAATTCGAAGACTTTCTAGACCACGAACGTTGACTTCCATCTTGACAACAACTTTCTATAACTTGTATGGTCCAGATGATCTCCAAAAAATCAAGAATTATTTTAAAGTTATTTATGGGTCCCTCACTTGTTTTTCAAACAATTTCATTTAATACTTAGATTATAGACATATACTATAAAATACTGACTCCATATTATTGTATTTGTAAAGAACTAGTTTTTTTTTTTTAACATACTAGATTTTAATGAAATAGTGATTTAGACAGGTCTCAAGGAGTGTTGCGTGATAGCAAAGGGTAGGTTTCGAGTTCGAGTCAGGACACGCACTCCTTGTAAGAGCATGAAATAACCAAAATTTTACTTGCTCACCTGAACCCAAAAAATATATAAAAATTGATATATGCGGTCCAATTACAAGCATAATCCAAACTAACAAGGTTTGACGACAATAAATGCAAAACTCAAGTTATAATGGGGACATGAATCTCACATAATTTTTATTTAAAATATATATTTGTGAAGTTGAAAATGGATTTGAATCCTAAATTTACCACTATCAATGCTATATTTAACATATTTGTCGATAGAAATTTATATCGGTGATTCTAGTCCGAAATTAAACGAGTTAACCTAGATTAATTAAACTAATGTTATTTCAAGATTTAAAATGAAAAAAAAAAAACGTTAATGTGAAAAAAAAAGTCAAATTATATTTCAATCAAGTCAACTCCCTCTTTATTTTTTTATAAAAAAATTAAATAGATGCAACCAAAATCAACCAACAATAATGGGCTTGGGCTCTATCAAAATGTGCAAGGAGAATCCATGAAAAGAGAAGAAATTCATCAGACCAGGATTTTCCAAAATTACAGCCCAGTGGTCTCAAAATAGGGCTTGGTTTTGTTGGGCTCGTGTGCACGTGACCAAACCAACCATTTAAAAGCCCAAAACCAGTGAGAAAGCTCATAGCGAATGTGTGTTTTGTAATATTGTTTTCACATAATACTTTTATAATAAAATAAAATTGATTTAGTATATTTTTTTTATTAGACTTGATGTATCCTAATGATTTATAATAAAAATAAAGTATATATTTTAATTTAATATAAGCTATATTTTATTTATTATTGCTATTAAATCTGACTTATTTTCGTGGTAATTAAATTCATTATCCTGTTATTTGGATTTTGATACAGGAAGAGAGTTGATATTATCTTTTTTTTAAATAATAATTTAAAATAGCGTTATTTCAATTTAAAAATAAAAAAATTGAAACGATAACGTTTTAGATGAATCAAAATAAACTCGCTCAATTATTATTTTTGTTTTCTTGAGGTATAATTTTCAAATTCTATATTCAATTATTGTTCAAGCATTATTACGGCATCCTTTCTAAGACCTTGAAAATAAAGAGCATAAGGGCATACTTGTAATTTGCATTCTTTCCCCGAAAGGCAATTTCCTTTGTTAAAATTTATGCGAACATTGCAATTGCCAACAGGCACCATGAACAATTGACTCGATGGGGGTGTTGTGTCGGGGAGTGCTTTTCAAAAGTAAAAATTAAAAAATATATTTTTTTATTTTTAGTTTAAATTAATAAAATTTGGTGTTTTTAGTTCATTTTAATGTGTTGATGTCAAAAATAATTTTAAAGTATTTTTGAACAAAAAACACTTTAAAAAACAACCACAATCACGCTCCCAAACAGGCACTAATTGTGTTTGTGGTTGTTTTTAAAAGTGTTTTTTCTTCAAAAATACATCATAATAATATATTTTTTAAATTATTTTTTGACATTAGTAATGAAAATGCTCTAAAATAGAAAAAAAATAAAAAATCAATTTCTTAAAAATGTTTTTAAAACGCAGCCAAACACCACCTAATCAGATTAATATTTTTTTAGAAAAAAACAAAACTGAATAATCGAAATAAAGAACTAAATTGATGAATTCATTTACTTCGATTTTATATTTGTAAAGTGGAATAAATCTAACTAGAATTAATAGATTTTTATTTAAAATATATTATTATTTATAGATATTTTATTTTTAAACGTTAATATGTTAAAATTACTATACTAATAAAATATGAATTTATTTTTTAAAAAAATAAAAAAGAATTTTTAATATGAACAAAAAAAAAAAGAAGCGAGTTGATACCCTGTTGTGTCAGTGAATTAATTCGATGACGTCGGCAAAGATAAGATATTCTTCGTTGCCATCTCTTGCATGTCACGTAAGCTAATTTGATTCACTGTAAGTATTTGCCAGGAATTGAACTCTCCACCGCAGCCAATGATGTAACAACAGGTGTGTCATGTTTGAAAGGTACAGCACGCGCTTGGAAGGGAATACATGGAAGCGTCGCAGATGGACAGTACAGTCACGTAAGTAGGACTATTTTTGTTTTTTTTCCATTTTTTATAAATATTCATCGGGACAAAATTAATTATAATAACATAATTTATACATGCTATAATTAAAAAAAATTATAATTTTTATAACCTATCAATCTTCAAAATAATAATATTCGTAAGAGATGAGAGATAAAAAAATTGAACACGATTAAACTTTAATTACAGCATCACTAATATTATTATAAAAAAACTAATAATCTCAAATACAATCACTAATTGTGATTCAAGTGGGCAATTACATGTTTATTTGGCAATGCGTTTTAAAAATAGTTTTGAAAATATTTAAAAATTTAATTTTTTATTTTTTATTTAAAATTATATTTTTATATTTTTAGATCATTTTGATGTGCTGATGCCAAAAATAATTTAAAAAAATAAAAAAAATATTATTTTATTGCATTTTAAATGAAAAATATTTTCAAAAACAACTGTAACAATATCAGAATAACTTTTTATGTGTGTATTTCATAATTTTTTTAATATAGTTTTTTTTAAAATATTAGCCGATTCCAATTTTCAATTGAGAAATGCGAAAAAAAATTAAGTGAAAAATATCGTATTTTATATATAAAAAATGAAGTTATCTCACCAATATTTTTATTTAATTATATTCATTTTTCTAAAATAAAAATCCCGTTAATAAGTGACTTGCACCCAAAACTAATGATGACAGCTACGTGGCCTATCCTGATGGTTCACTCGAGGGACGCGTCAAGCTTTAGAGAGGGACACGTGGCGACTTATAAATGGTTGGTGTTTACTCTCACTTAATAAGTGTCGGTCAAAAAAGCGATTCAAAAGGCTGTGCTACTGTGTGGAACGGCGATGCGGTGGATGGTGGTGTCTCGGACTTGGTCATTATCTAATCCACTTCTAATCCTTTTGATGTAGCTCAATCCTGCAAGGAGAAAGTGTGGTGCACGCGTGATTTATTATTTCATCCTTTAATTAATTAACAAACCCTTTTAATTATTCTTTCATTTATTAACATTTATTGTACATCATCATTATATATATATATATATTAAATTTAAAAATTAGTTAAAAAATAAAAAACAAAATTTATATATATATATATATAAGAAATAGAACTATCAATGGAGGCTTATTTAGCTTATGTATTTCTACATAGTTATTTTGTATGAATAATATGCAATCTAAATTGTTTTTTTACAAAAAGTGAAAAATCATAAGATTTTGCAAAATTATTTTCTATTTGTTACTATTTTTTTAGCTTAATTAAATTGATTAATTGTAATCCATATATCTAAAATAAAATACGCATTTATTTATTTATTTAAAAGATAATAATTATTTATATACCCATAAATAAAGGAAGCATAATATTTCAAACCCGCACGCTCTTAAAATCAAGCGTGGAGCAATCCACACCCACACGCCCGCAAAATTCATGCCGTGATAACGGTCTCCGTCATCGAAATCCATCACAGCACCCACAGAACGCCCCACTAATCTCACCAATATTATCTCTTCTATTTTTTAAAAATTCTTGTCTCCTTCTCCTTCTCTCTCTGTTAGGCGGCGCCACCCCTTAAGTCAAATCCTTCATTGACTAACTCTCTATAAAAACAACACCCTCCCCCTTCCCTTCCTCCCAAAACACACCACCCCATCATCTCCATTGATGCAGAACCCTAACCTTCACCATATATGATTATTTCCTTGAGAATCTTTACATTTTTGTTTCACTAGCACTAACGTATCGAGATTCTTGATTATTTCCTGGTGGGGATTAAAAAAAATGGCACCCAGGAAGCTTAATGTTAGCGACGGTGGCTCTTTCAGGAAAGCAAGTGGGGACCATGACAAGAAGGAGATACATTACAGGGGAGTGAGGAAGAGGCCGTGGGGGAGGTATGCTGCCGAGATAAGGGATCCCGGGAAGAGAAGCCGGGTTTGGTTGGGTACTTTTGATACGGCGGAGGAGGCTGCTAGAGCCTATGATAAAGCGGCGCGTGAGTATCGGGGTGCTAAGGCGAAGACCAACTTTCCTTTTGCTGAGGGGGTGGTTAATTATGACGATGATAAGCAGAGTTCTAGCCAGAGCAGCACCGTGGAGTCGTCGAGTTCTCCGGTTGCTTCTGCGGTGGTGACCCGCCAGGTTGGTGGAGTGGGCGGGGTTGTGGGGATGGGAGGGTTTCCTTTTGTGTACCAGCAGCAGAATGTTAACGTTGTTGCTCCTGTCTGGTTTTTCGATACTGTGAGGCCGGAGTTTACGACTCAGCGATTCCCTGTCCGGTTTGACCAGGTGGGTCTTGAAAGTGCTGGCTGTGCCCAGAGTGACTCGGACGCATCAACGATGGTTGATTGTCAGCCAAGGAGAACAGTTCTTGATCTTGATCTCAACCTGCCTCCACCGTTGGATGCTTGATGGTTATTATTTTGTTTTTTTAGATTATTCAGGAAAATAACTTTATTTTTATTTTAGTTAATTCAGAAAAAAGTGATGGTTTTGCTTAGGCTGGCCAATCGTAACCTAATGTAATTAAGCTATCAAGATTATTTAATGGAGAATTATCAATTACAGATATCCCTTTGTTTTTCTAAAATTGTTTAGAAGAAAAATATTGGAAGGAAACTCTACAAAATTTCATCAATATATCGAAAAAATAATTTAAAAAAAAAATAAAAAAATTCAAATTTTCCTCTTATATATTGTTTTAAAAATGCAGTGGCAAGCACTAAATCTTATCAATGATTATACAAAATTATTTAATTCAAAATAATGTTATTTAAGTTTTATTATATAATTTTTTTTATTAAAATTGATTTGTTCATGCTTTACTTAATCAAGTTTAATGACCAAATTTGTTTTATATCAACGTTGTATTTATGTTCAGACAAAAAAAGAAGCAACCAGGTGCTAATGCTGAGGTTGGAGAATTAATTAGAATTATTTAAATCTTTTTTTTGGCTAAGCTGTTGAATCGTTGTTTGACCAAATTTTGGAAAAAAAATTCATTTTAAATGAATTTTTTTTGGTATTTTTAGATCATTTTGATGTGCTGATGTCAAAAATGATTTTTAAAAAAATATTATTTTAATGTATTTCTAAACAAAAAACACTTTCAAAAGTAACCACAATCACACTTCCAAACACCCTTTAAAATATGATTGTGATTATTTTTGAATAAAATTATTTTAAATAATTATTCAGCCCCACCAAGTTGAGGGTTATTTGCTATTTCTTTAAGAATAATTATTTTAAATATTTTTTTCTGGGGAGTACAGGCACTGAAAAATTGATTTAAATTTATTCTGAAAAAGGAAAAAAAAAAAAGACAAGATCAAGAGGATGGATTAGTTTAAAATTGCCTAATTGTCGGCGTCTGTAGTAGGCGGCAGCACCGACGAATATTGGTGGGCCCCCCGCATGAATTCCGTGTTGACGGGGGTACATTGTAAATGTCTGGATTACTGGACGACACGCGTACTTTCGCCATCCGATTCTAGTGTCAATCAGTGTAAAATCTTTTGGAGGAAGCTACCCCCGTTTAGTCCCTATACTTTATCAACGCCTCACTTCAGTCCTTTCACTTTTTATTTTATCTCGATGTTAATTTAAACCTTATCATCGAGTCCTATCTCATGGAGAATTTCTAGACCCTTTTCCTAACCTGTCGCCATAAATTTAGGACATTTGTTTGTCAAAAAAAAAAAAAAACGATTAATGTTGATATAAAAAGTAGATTATTTTTTTAAGGATTAAACTGAAAAATCAAACTCAAAACAAAATAAAAGGTTTTCTAATTGAAAAGTATTTTTTTATTAACAATTTATTTAATGATAAATAAATATAAAAATAATTTTCTATAAACTACTTTTCACAAACAAAGAAGACTAGGCACTGTTTGACACTGCATTTCAAAAATATTTTTGAAAAGAAATGATTTTTTATTATTTTTAAATTATTTTTTTATATATTTTTATATCATTTTCATGTGTTGATATTAATATTTTTTTTAAATAAATATATTTTTAATTAATATTTTTATATCACACTCTTATAAAGCTTAGATGTTGCCCCGAGCCATCAAAATTATAAAAGAAAAGAAAATGATTTTTCCAATGACAATCAATCAAGCTTTATTAAAGAAACTTTAATTATAAAGTAATTTTTTTATCATCAAGTTATTTTATATATATCTCGACTAAAAATCCTATGAATTCTAAAATTAACGACAATATAAATTTTTAATGATTATTATATTAATAATCACAAGACTCAAATTTAAAATATATAAATAATAAATTATTTAATTTTAAATTTTTACCACTAGTTATATTTGAATGTTTAATTATAACGTAGTTTTGCAGGCAAAGAGAGGGAGGCGCGGAGGAGAGAGAGAGAGAGGAGACAGGGTTTAGGTACGGCGGACCCACCAGGAAAATTGAAATTTTAGAGGGTCGTTGTTGCCGCCGCTGTCGCTCCCGGTGGGGCCAGACGGAATATGTGGAGGAGATCTCGCTTATTGCGTGCATGATGTCTTTCGCATGCTAGCTATAGCCTCCAAGTCTTTATTAATTCACTGATTAACATGCATCCATGCACTCCATCCATTGAAGGATTTTAATTTTATCACAATGATTATTAGAAGCTGTTTGGTAGGGTGTTTGAAACGTCGTTTTTTTTTAATGATTTTTTTAGTGTTTTTAAATTATTTTGATGTGTTGATATCAAAACTGATTTTTAAAAAATAAAAAAATATCATTTTAATGTATTTTTAAATGAAAAACACTTTAAAAAACAATCACGCCCTCTCAAACAGTCCCTAACTAGTTTAATAACACTAGCGGTAGCCTTTTGACTTTATCATCATTAATTATATATATATATATATGGGTGGGGTGTGTCCCCGTCCTTGACCACCACTAACGACGACGGTGAGGTAGGGGTGCGGGTGGTTGAAGTCGGGTGAGAGGAGACAACGTGGAGCCATGACAGCACGTGAAAACGGTGACGTGCGACGCAGAGAAGCCCCCAGGAAATTGTGACGTGTCGACACCACCGAGACAAGGAAATCTACCGCAGCGCCTACTCACCTGCTGCCACTGTTTCGGGCTTCATTTCCTGCTGATGGTGGGACCTACCACCGCATAAGCCATGTCTTGTCAACACGTACGAGTTCTTTCCCTCGAAGCCAAACATCATGCTAGGCCCTAGGGATTGCTTTTCTGCCACGATATGTTCCTCCTTTATTTTTGCGTAATATTTGTTTATTTATATATATATATTGATATAAATATAATATTTTAATATATTTAGAGTTTTTAAATTGCTGTCACACTTTTAAATATTTTGAACTTTTATTTTTAAAAGCGTTTTTAAAAAAAATTAAAAAAATATTTTTTTATTTTAAATTAATAGAATTAGTATTTTTATATTATTTTCATGTGTTGATGTGAAAAATAATCTTTAAAAAATTAAAAAAATATAATTTTGATACATTTCTGAATAAAATATATTTTAAAAAATACCCGCAATCAAACTGAGAGACAAAACGCCCCATTGGCTGCCGTTTTCATTATTCCACCAACGTTGCCATTTTTAGCCATTGAAATCCAGCTGTATCCCACTCTATTTGACGTGTCATCATCTGGTGCTATAGAGAAGCTAAGACGTTGGATTTGATTAACTCTAACTTCCCCCAAGACTTCAGTCTCTTTGGGTTTCATTTCTGTGCAGCCAATGTTAGATTAAGCTGTTTACAATTTATTTACCAAAAACAACTATAATTTATCTAAAAAAATTTATTTTTAATACCAACACATAAAAATAATACAAAAACATAAACATAAAAATTATTTTTTAAACAATATCTATTTAAACCTTAATTATAAATAATATCTTCATCGACACAAGATAACGCACCGCAACAAACATGTTAGACGTAACATAGAACAGTATTAGGAAAAACTTATCATTTTTATTTGAATTTACCATATCCATGTAAGTTTTCAAGATTGATCATATATAAAATTTATTTTCAATCAATACACAAGTTAATTTTAAAAATACATTAAAATAATTATTTTATTTCTTAAAATTTATTTCTAACACAACATATCAGAACAATTAAAAAACATGATTTTTTAAGCAATATTTTTTCTTAAAGCATGACTTGACTGCAAAAACAAACAAATATAATTTATTATTTATTTTTATCATAAATAAGATATTATTTGGTATATATAATTGAATTGGATTAGACAATAATAAAGTTAGACAGATAAATGTTTTGTCTTGTGTGTTTCTAAGCATTGAAGTAGATTGAATGACTTTATCATATTTTTATGTTTGTTAGACATTAAACAAGATAATAAAATATATTATAATGACAATAATACCCTTGTCTTGTCTTGTTTAATGTTTGAAGTGTAGATCATAGCATATATTTTAACTAAAAAACTTAGTTTATTTTGTTTTTGATATAGTGACTATATAAATAGAAAAAAAATATTAATATTTATTTTAATATTATTTTATGTCGAACAAAATCTATAATTTTTTTCTGTTAATTACCATGTTATTTTAATAATTAAGAAAGCACTTGTGATTACTTAAAATTAACTCGTATTTAGATTTCTGGAACAACTTAATGTAAACATTTTAATTAACATGCAACTACGTATATCTCATAAACTTATGGAAAACACAGATAATGCTGAATTAAAGATAGCTATCAAAAAATTGATTGACATGAAGTTTTCAAGGCCATTGTTAAGAATTGCGTTTCAAAAATATTTTTAATTTTTAATTTTTTTTTACATCAAATTAATTTTTTTTTGTGTTATTAAATTATTTTTACGTGTTGATGTCAAAAATATTTTTAAAAAATAAAAAAAATATTATTTTGATGCATTTCTGAATGAAAAACACTTTCAAAACAACATTAACCACACCCCAAACGGAAAGAAGAGATGAAAACTTTTCTCTGTAAGGGCCTGTTTGGGAGGGCTGTTGCGGTTGCTTTTGAAAGTGTTTTTCATTTAGAAATACATCAAAATGATATTTTTTTATTTCCTAAAAATTATTTTTGACATCAGCACATCAAAATGATTTAAAAATACCAAAAAAAATTCATTTAAAATAAATAAAAATCAATTTTTTTGGAAACGGCAGTTGAAACACAGTCCCAAACGAGCACTAACAAAGAAAGAAACAAGGGATTGGATATGATTTTGGCAAAGAGTTCTAATTCACCCAACTTTTGCATCCTGAAAATGTCCAAACACGCAGTTCATCGTATGGATCGCCATGGCTATTTTCTCAGCAATGGTATGAAAAGAGAGGTTCTCAGAAGGAATTCCATTACATTGCAGGAAGTTTCAGTTAACAAAATAACATTAGCCCCTTTCAACAAATAGGCTATAATCAATCAAATCAATGCAATGAATAAAATGATTTTTATTGTGCAATTTAATCTAAAAAAAGACATAATAAAATGATTTTTCTGAACAAAATTATAATTATATATAATATTATAAGAATATCATCATCAATCTCGCAAGATCATTATATTCTCTGATTGGTCTGAAATTTTGACATAATATATATAAATATATCAAGAGTCTTCTAGTAAAATTTCATCTCAATCTAACTGTCAGAGTAAGATATATGATTGATATTGTAAAATATTTAAACGACGTTTTCTATAAGTTATTGTTAGGTGTCATTGCTAGATTTTTTTTTATCTCAGCCGTCCACGTAAGTCGTACTGTCTTTATCCTGACCTTACACGCTGACACTCTCTTCCCTCATTTGCAGGCAATCATGTTGAGGAAACCATTTCGTTCATTTTAGGCCTGTTTGGTATTGCGGTTGCGGTTGAGGTTGAAAAAATGGAGTTTCAAAAAAAGCGCTTTTACTGTGGTTCAAAATAAGCAGTGAAGTGTTTGGTTAAAACTGTGGTTGAGTTGGAGGTTGAAAAAAAAGTAGTTTTGGGTGTTTGGTTACCAAACTTTTTAAATTGCTTTCAACTTGTGAAATTACTTTAAAGGGTATATACAAATATATTTCTTTTTATCAATTTTTATTTTTTTATTTTATCAATTATTTTTTATCCCATTTTTTTCTCTCGTTTTTTTTTAATGTTAATTAAGAAATACATTTTTTTTTTGTTTTTTAAGTTATTTATTCAAGATTCTATTTTTTTTTAAATAATTATTCTTGATCCCACTTTTTTCCGGTTTTTTCTTAAATATTTTCATTTTTCCTACTATCCTTCTTCATCTAATTTTAAAATATATAAAATATATTTTATATTTTAATTATCATAAATATAAAATATTAAAATGCTTATTTTAGATTATATTTTTCATTTCATAACAAATAATTGTAATTTCATTCCTGATAAAACCCTAAAAAAAAAAGTTCCCTCTCCTTCCCCCTCCTAGCCGCCAACACGCATCTTCCCTTTTCCCTTCAGTTTTTTCCCCCTCTCCTTCGTTCGTCTCTGTTGTTTTCACTCTTTCTTTTCATCCTCCCTTCCCTTTTCCTTACCCTAGCTGACCAGCCTCCCTTCCCACCACCGCTGATTGAACTCCACTCCCCATAAACAGCAACTCGCCGGAAAACGGCAGCTCTCACTCAAACAAGGACCCATAAATAACCATCACGTCAGCCTTCCCTCGTCTCCTCCTCAGCCAGCCACAACAACCACTGAACTAACCACAAAACCGGACCAGCAACCCCACGCTCCTAGCTCGCCATATCTCTCTTTTATCTTCTCCTGAGCAGATGGGTTTGTTAGATGGGTTTTGTAGAGGATAATGAGGACGGGAAGTGAGGGGCGTGAGGCGCAGAAGTGAAGGGAGCAGAGATGTTGAGAGGGTTTGATTAACATTTGTATCCACGGGATATCTGGCATTCTTTGTCTCACGAGGGTTTGATTTGGAATTATAAATTTCAACGGTAATTTTAATTTTCTGTTGATGAAAAACATTGAATCGCCGTTTGCTGTGTATTTGTCAAACTCGAATCGTAAATGGAAAAGCATGTGTTTTCCAGCTTTTCTTAAAACGCCGTTTTTATCAAATTTCTGTGTGGGCCCATGTCTAAATTTTGCGTTTCAGATTTTACCAAACACCAAATTGCGTCCCATTTGGCAAACGCGGAACGCACCACGTTGCCAAACGGGTGCTTTGAGTGTGTTTGGCATTGCTTTTGCTTTTGCGATTGCGGTAAAAAAACAGTTTCAAAAAAAGCGCTTTTAGTGTGTTGCAAAATAAGCAGTTAAGTGTTTGGTTAAAACTGTGGTTGAGTTGGAAGTTGAAAAAAAGCAGTTTTGGGTGTTTGGTTACCAAACTTTTTATATTGCTTTTAACTTGTGAAATTACTTTAAAGGGTATTAGGACTAATCTATATCTACACATTTTTTTTTATTTTTTTTAATATAAACAAGTGTTCCAAAGACCAATTGACTATTAATATAACTCCGCTGCAGTCCCATTTGTCAAAATAAGAATCAAATTCGGTCCAATTGAATTGAATTAATTCAAACCAGCCCATTTGACTCATTTTTTTAGTCCGACAGGTTCAATTGAGCTTACTTTAGTCCAACAATTTGTCAATTAATACAAATTAGTCCCTAGTTAATTCATGACTCAACTGTTCAAAATCTAGCTGAACGTTTTTCAATCAATCATGTAGAAAATCCTAGCCAAAATTGATTAATTGCAATCAATCCTCCACAAATCAAGCCAAAATCTTTTCTTCAATTGATTTTCCAGAATTGCAGCTCCCTCTCCATTTAAACACCAGCTCAAATAAAAGATATGAGGAGAAGAACAAATTAGAAAATAAACACCCACACTGCAACCCCGAAACAAACCAAAGTCAACATCTCCTTCGCCTTTTTCCTCCTCTGCCAGCTTGCCTTCCCAAACATAGCTCACTGCAATTTTTGTAGTCCCCATTCATATACCAACCCTCATTCTTCCTTCAACACCATCACTGCCCAGAAACTCAATTAACCCACAGAAAAACACCATGAACACCAGAAATCTACCTAAACCCATCACTAAAATACCACTGACTTTGGCGGAGATGGGATGTGTGGGCAGAGGAGAGAAAAGGGAGAGATGGGAGGAGAAGGGTGTGGAGAAGAAGAGAAGGCTGAAGGAGAAGGGTGTGGCCGTGGCTTTGTGCAGACGAGAAGAAGAGAAGGAAGAAGAGAGAAGAGAAGGAAGAAGGGTGTTGTGGTTTGTGCAGACGGGGAGAAGAGATAAGGCTCGGATGAGAGAAGATAAGGTCAGAAGGGTAAGATATTTCAACGGATATATTTGCCTCAGATGGTTTTTAATCGCAGATCGTTACACGGACAAATCGGCAAAAAATAAGTATCAAAATGATGCTTTTTTGCAAACGCCGTTTAGGCGAAAAAATGGGTGTGGGACCCGCCTCTCAAACCTGTGTTTGGTTTTTACCAAACACCAAAATTGTGGTGCGATCTGGCAATCGCAGATCGCACCACAATGCCAAACACCCACTTTGTCTGCTCCCTTTCCCTTGAGAGCTTCCGGTCGGTTACAGTGAAGAGCGGCCTAACAATAACAACTCAAAGAATGATTCACTTTGACCCAAGATCTGTAATATAAACAATGAATCGAAATGGAGAAAGACCTTAATCCAACAATACTGCAATTTACCTCAATAATTTTCAAATTGATCCTAATAAGCTCCTCCCGACTCTGAAAATTTGGAAGTGGAATATAAATATGCATTTCCAATCTCCTCCAGCATTGCATTTATATCACATAAGGTAAAGCCAGATGACAAGTGCAAAATACACATCTATTTGTATTCCTTTTACATTATGCTTTTCAACATCTTTCAAGCTTATTTCAACATATTGAAAGTTATTTTATGGGTTTGACATGTTAAAGAGACTTTGTGGATTACTTGCTATAAAATAGGAAATTTTGCACTTTATATTACGGACCTTTGTTGCATGTTTCAGGTTTTAATTCCTAAAGAGGAGTTTCAAAATTGGAAATATAGATATCAAGCTTTCTGGAAAAGTATTGTGGCAGAAATTCAATGCAGATTTGGGCATCCAATTGGAACAACAACGTCAAACTGGACTCTGTTCGCGCACCAACACTGAACTGGGCATATCTGGAGCATACGATGTCCAAATCAAGTGATTCAAAAGCCCAAATTCATCTACACATTTAGGGCTACAACGTTCATGAAGAGACCGAAGTCAGGAAAAATCATCTACATCACGAAAATACTGGTGCAATCTGGATGACGGGATATGCTTCCCAATTTGTCAAAGATTAGAGAGATTTTCTCTACAACACTTATCTCCTATTCTTTAGCTTGAGTGACACCATTAGGGTTAGGACTCTTCCAGAATAAAAGGGAAGATACATGCAAGCAAGGGACCCTTCTCTCTTTCTCCATTAATTTTTCAGATTCGGCAGCAACCTAAAAGGCATGAGCAGCTGATTCACTTTCTTGGTTCAAAGGGGATAGCATCCATCTTCATTATTGGTTGTGAGAAGTAGCATTTCCATTGTAATCCTTACACTTTCAAGTATTTATTTATCTTTTTCCAGAATTTAAACTATTGATTTCGGATTCATGCTTATGGAATTAGTTTGATATGGTTTATATGCTTTCTATGTTTCTTTCAATCCGTAATTGTTGTGGGGAACAAGAATAAGAAGCAAGTAAATTAATTTGATTGTCTTATCTATCACATTAATTTATTTAGGATGAATAGGACGAGTATATGTTCAAGCTTTTGAATGTTAGCTAGGAATAAATTGCGTAGATCTTGATCTTAAAGCTACCGTTGAGTGACGAAAGATTGCTTCTCAATACTTATTTCGCTTGACGATAAGGAACTAATTAGAAGCTTATTCGGATTAGTTTAGCATGCCTCTAGGTTTCCCTTAGCTTTAATGGAAGCCTAATTTATTTGCTTGTTGTGAAAGGATATTAATTTAACTTCTATGATCAACCTATTTATAAGAATGGAGGAATCACCCCTTTGAACCGAGTTGCCAACATCTTGATTAACCTTCGTTAAGACTTAGCACTTTTATTTATTTAATTCTTGTTGATTCAAACCACCCCGTTCTTTTGAGTTTGGTATTTGTAGGAAAATAAATCAATTTCCCTTGGGTTCGACCTGGTCTCTACCACCATACTACTAAAATTATTGTTTCGGTGATAGTAAAATCAGAATTAATTTGTGAAGGTTTCGACAACCGTCAAATTTGGCGCCGTTGCCGGGGAAGTTTTTATTTTGATATTAATTTAACTTCTATGATCAACCTATTTATAAGAATGGAGGAATCACCCCTTTGAACCGAGTTGCCAACATCTTGATTAACCTTCGTTAAGACTTAGCACTTTTATTTATTTAATTCTTGTTGATTCAAACCACCCCGTTCTTTTGAGTTTGGTATTTGTAGGAAAATAAATCAATTTCCCTTGGGTTCGACCTGATCTCTACCACCATACTACTAAAATTATTGTTTCGGTGATAGTAAAATCAGAATTAATTTGACGGTTGTCGAAACCTTCACAAATTAATTCTGATTTTACTATCACCGAAACAATAATTTTAGTAGTATGGTGGTAGAGACCAGGTCGAACCCAAGGGAAATTGATTTATTTTCCTACAAATACCAAACTCAAAAGAACGGGGTGGTTTGAATCAACAAGAATTAAATAAATAAAAGTGCTAAGTCTTAACGAAGGTTAATCAAGATGTTGGCAACTCGGTTCAAAGGGGTGATTCCTCCATTCTTATAAATAGGTTGATCATAGAAGTTAAATTAATATCCTTTCACAACAAGCAAATAAATTAGGCTTCCATTAAAGCTAAGGGAAACCTAGAGGCATGCTAAACTAATCCGAATAAGCTTCTAATTAGTTCCTTATCGTCAAGCGAAATAAGTATTGAGAAGCAATCTTTCGTCACTCAACGGTAGCTTTAAGATCAAGATCTACGCAATTTATTCCTAGCTAACATTCAAAAGCTTGAACATATACTCGTCCTATTCATCCTAAATAAATTAATGTGATAGATAAGACAATCAAATTAATTTACTTGCTTCTTATTCTTGTTCCCCACAACAATTACGGATTGAAAGAAACATAGAAAGCATATAAACCATATCAAACTAATTCCATAAGCATGAATCCGAAATCAATAGTTTAAATTCTGGAAAAAGATAAATAAATACTTGAAAGTGTAAGGATTACAATGGAAATGCTACTTCTCACAACCAATAATGAAGATGGATGCTATCCCCTTTGAACCAAGAAAGTGAATCAGCTGCTCATGCCTTTTAGGTTGCTGCCGAATCTGAAAAATTAATGGAGAAAGAGAGAAGGGTCCCTTGCTTGCATGTATCTTCCCTTTTATTCTGGAAGAGTCCTAACCCTAATGGTGTCACTCAAGCTAAAGAATAGGAGATAAGTGTTGTAGAGAAAATCTCTCTAATCTTTGACAAATTGGGAAGCATATCCCGTCATCCAGATTGCACCAGTATTTTCGTGATGTAGATGATTTTTCCTGACTTCGGTCTCTTCATGAACGTTGTAGCCCTAAATGTGTAGATGAATTTGGGCTTTTGAATCACTTGATTTGGACATCGTATGCTCCAGATATGCCCAGTTCAGTGTTGGTGCGCGAACAGAGTCCAGTTTGACGTTGTTGTTCCAATTGGATGCCCAAATCTGCATTGAATTTCTGCCACAATACTTTTCCAGAAAGCTTGATATCTATATTTCCAATTTTGAAACTCCTCTTTAGGAATTAAAACCTGAAACATGCAACAAAGGTCCGTAATATAAAGTGCAAAATTTCCTATTTTATAGCAAGTAATCCACAAAGTCTCTTTAACATGTCAAACCCATAAAATAACTTTCAATATGTTGAAATAAGCTTGAAAGATGTTGAAAAGCATAATGTAAAAGGAATACAAATAGATGTGTATTTTGCACTTGTCACCAGAGTAATGAGGATGCTGTGTAGCATCTTGGATACATTCATCCCTGGCGTGATTTGATGACAAAGAACTGGAGATTTGCATAGCAAGTCTCGAGTTTGAGTCAGGATGTGGAAACAATCGGGGTTTTACTCGCTTACCTGGACATACAAAGTACGATTTCCGGGGATGAAGTTCCTAGGATGGATCAAAGAATTCCCGAAGGCAAAAAAATCTCAAAAACAATTACCAGCAGACAATGAACCAATCTTACTGCTCCATCTATGTCCCAAGAAAAGTTTGTAGCTGCCAAAACCATGACTATTTCCCGATTGCCATCTTCCCAGAGGGACTATTGTTTACACAATCTACCTGAACCAGAAGTTCATATTTGACCCTTCGAGGTGATTCATGTTCCCCTGAAGCCCTGAAGATTGAAATCATACAAAACCAGATTCAATCTTACGATAGAGAAAACAAATTATGTTTTTTAAAAAAGCACACTTCAAACTTCAGACTTTTGCTACATTTCAAACTGAACGAGTTCCATTTTGTTTAAAAAAGCACCACCGCAACGGATGATTCCTTCAACAACTCATGAATGATCCACGATGGTTCTTTACATGGATTTTCCTCATGAAATGTCAATATGCTAATGGACAATTCACACTACGGAACCACCAGAGTCAATTATTGCCAAAATACTACAGTTTGCAAAGATAGAAGAAGTACCATTTCATCTTGTACAGTTCAACTAGCACATTGTCAACAGATTCCCGAGAATCATAGGAGCAGAGATGACGACAAGATTTGATCGCCTCATCAGCTCGATCCAATTGCTTCATCACTACCGATCCGCAGCATTGATAGCAGCCCAGAACAGGGAACAACCTTGCTTGGAACCTTGCTTGGAACCTTATTAATCAACCGTAATTAAAGATTCAAATATCAAAATCACACACAAACACAGTAACTGAACCCAAATATTAATATATTCAATCAAGTCCACGGCTAAGAATACAACCAGCAGTGCAAGAAGCATAGCAAGCAGGTGAGTACATCTCGATCCTCTTCCCGTGCTCACCACGTGCCGGGACCACAAGCCTGCCATTTCTCTTGCTGACCATAGTGGTCGATGACGACGGAGAAAGTGATGGTTGATCGGAGTGGAGGAGGCGAAACAAAAAGTGACCTGCTGCATGAGAGTCCATTTTTGGAGAGAAATGAGAGAATTGTTTTTTACCGCAACAGAGACAGAGAAATGATTCAAATGAAAAAAAAAGATAATCAAATTTTTGTGTTTTATATTAAGGGTATTATAGTCATTGCATGTTCCCTTACTCAGCCATAATTAACAATTTCTATCTCGAACCATCGACCACGGGCAGTGCTGTCTCAAACCTGGCATTACCCATTCCCTTTGGTGGGCCAATCAGGCCCAATAAACCAAACCGGGTCCAGGGAGGGAAAACATTTTCTTTTCTTTCTACACAAATCAGCATTTACCAATAGGAATATTCCTCAGGTCGTCAAACGGCTATTTGTTCTCCCTTACAAGTCAAACACTGTTACCGTCCACTCACATCCTCCACCTCTCCTCCATCCTCCTCCTCCTCATATCCAAAAGTCAGTTACGATAACGAATGCGTAGTCTTCTGTCTTTGATCATGTAAATCAATCAATCAAACGAAGCCGATCAACGAAAATGAAGCGGTTCGTCTACATCAACGACGATGAGTCGTCGCCCACACAGGGTCTTTACTGCGACAACCGCATTTCCAATCGGAAATACACCCTCTTCAATTTCCTACCTAAAAATCTCATGGAGCAGTTCAGGTCCTCTCTCGTCTTTAAATTTCAATTTGTAGCTCCACGTTAACATTTCACGCCTTTCCGTATCTGATCGATACAATTTGATTGTTTCTTATAATATTATTTCTCAGAAGAATCAGAGATGAAAATTATGATTGCTTATTTTGTAATTTCACCTAAATGAGGGTTATCTATGCAGTTTTGTGAGGAAATGGTGTTGATTTGATTAGGGTTTGGTTTTGCAGTCGGTTTATGAACCAGTATTTCTTGTTGATCGCGTGTCTTCAATTATGGTCGCTAATTACCCCGGTGAATCCGGCGAGCACTTGGGGGCCGTTGATTTTTATATTTGCTGTGTCTGCGACGAAAGAGGCTTGGGATGATTATAATAGATATTTGTCTGATAAGACGGCGAATGAGAAACAAGTTTGGATTGTTAGGAAGGGGATCAAGCAACATGTATGGAAAAGCTACTCACTTTTGGATGCTTTGGGCTTTAGGATTGATGTGTTTGCTGATTTTTTAACGTGTTTGTTGTCTGTGATTTGTAGATTCAAGCACAGGATATATGTGTTGGTAATTTAGTGTGGCTTCGTGAGAATGATGAAGTGCCGTGTGATCTTGTTTTGATTGGTACATCAGATCCTCAAGGGCTTTGTTATGTAGAGGTAAATGGTTGTTAATATTGATCAGTGCTGTTAAAATTTTGTATTCGTTGTTTCTTTGTTGCATCTGCAGGGAAGCATGGATAACATAGGTTAACAAATGTCGAGATATTCATCTTTGATCGACCACGGCTTTAGAGCTGTATTGATAATTTATCATCTACATATCTAGCTGGGATATGACTTCCTGTATATTAGACTGCATACATCTTTTGGTCTCTTTCAAGATTGAAATAGTTTGAACATGGAAGGTTAAGGAAGATGAATTGGGCTATAACAACAACAACAACAAGAAGAAGTTATAAAAATGGTTTCTTAATTACAATCAAGTATTTTAGAACATTCCGGTGATTAAGCCTTCTAAGCGGCTGTGGGATGGATGTTCTCGAATCATGAAACCATCTTTCTCCCTTTATAGGAGCTACAACTTACCAAAGTTCTTCGTTTATCACTTTTCTTGAATTGATTTTCTGCTTTCCTCTGACATTACTGCTAATATAGATGTTAAAGGTTCTTTTGCTTATATTGGTGTGATGGGTGGAAGCTCCATTGTTGGAGAGATATCTTTTTCTTAATGAAGCTTTCATTTTTGGTATAAATATCCTTGCACATTCTAGCTAAGACTATAGCATATTCTAACTCTTGCCCCCTCTTCCCAAATATCTAGACCTGACCTTTGATTAGAAACTCAAAATTACCCCATTCCTCGCCAAATGGTCATCATAATGTTCAATATGGTGAAAGATTGTAGGATGACTTTTGAAGCGATCTTTTTCCAAACATTTCAGGATCCTGATAATATAACATACTTTGCAGACAGCTGCTTTAGATGGTGAAATTGATTTGAAGACAAGGGTAATACCCTCTGCCTGCACGGGGATTGATTTTGAATTATTGCACAAAATTAAGGCAAGTGTTTTTTTATTTTTAAATAAGTTTTCATGTAAAAGTCATTTGTTTGTATTCCATTGGTCAACCATTGATTGTTTCCTTGTTTATCCTTAGGGTGTTATTGAATGCCCCAATCCAGACAAGGATATCCGGCGACTTGATGCAAATTTACGCTTGTTTCCTCCATTTATTGATAATGATGTATGCCCGTTGACCATAAAAAACACAATTCTTCAGTCATGCTACTTGCGTAACACTGAGTGGGCTTGTGGAGTTGCTGTCTACACAGGCAATTTCCTACTTATTGAAATGTAGTTAGCTTAACTATTTTGTGCTACTAGTTTATTATTCTCAACTTGCATAACTTTTATCCTCAGTGCCTTGTTATGGATCAAATTATTGTTTCATTTCTAATTGTCTCAGTGAATGTATTCGATATCAATTGCAGTAGAGTTAAACTATGCAATTTCTATATTTGACACCTCCTTTTCAGGCAATGAGACTAAGCTGGGTATGAGCAGGGGTATACCTGAACCAAAGCTGACAGCTATGGATGCCATGATTGACAAGTTAACAGGAGCTATATTTGTTTTTCAAATAGTTGTTGTTATTGTTCTAGGGATAGCCGGGAATGTCTGGAAGGACACTGAAGCTAGAAAGGTAATGTTGTTGTGCTTGCTAGACTATGATGCTCTTTTAGTATTTTTCAGATAAAAGAAAATGTTACATTAATGAAAATGTAAGAGAATAGAAAGACAAATGAAGCACTAGTCATTCTCATGAAGCACAATAACAAAACAGAACACTTAACAGTTGGGCATTGCAATCCCATAGAACGCAACAATAGATAGCCCTAAGAAGTGATAGTAAGCATGGTGCCAAAAAAAACACCATATCAAATTTCTAGAAATATACCGGTTCTAAAAAACTCTTGCATTTCTCTCTGATCAAATGCACCGAAAATTGCACTGATTGCACATTGTCTTGAAACCTCAAATCCTTCTCCCAAAGCCCACATGAGGTCAGCATACAATCTGCCATTGTACATGCAGATACTTCATATTTACCACCATAGCCTAATAATTAATTCACGCTTTATAATTGTTGAGCTGAACTTGAGGTCTCTTTTCAGTTGTTTGCATCTCTTAAGAATGTTGATTTTGAAGAGCATTGCCTTGATAGAAAACAACACCTAATCTAGTCATGTTAACCAGGAAACATACTGGGTTCATAATAGTAGCTCAATTTGCCTCTTTTTTTCATCCCATAATGTGGAAGTTTTATCTTGTTGTGATTTTTTTTCTACTTTTTTTTGTATGAAAATGTTAGCTCTCAAGCACATACTCAAGTTTTGATTTTGCTTCCTTTGCAGCAATGGTATGTTTTATATCCAGATAATGATCCTTGGTATGAGCTACTAGTGATCCCTCTGCGGTTTGAGCTTCTCTGTTCCATCATGATTCCAATATCAATTAAGGTAAGTTTGCATAACGTGGTAATTATTTTAGAGCACCCATATTATTGTTGTTTTGATGGTGGTTTGGCTTAGAATGGAAAATGCATGTTAGATTTCACTCATGCCGCATGAGTGCTAGAAGAATCATAGTCTAGTTATAGCAACTAAGGGCATTATGGACCTGTTCACTTCCCTGAAGGATGGATGAGATCTTAGAGAGAAAAAATGTAAACAAACAAACAAACAGATTTTTCTGTTCCTTTCAGCTAGAAGCTGAAGATTTCTGTATTATGCCATCTATGAACTCTAGAGAAGCTATAAATTGTTATGGCAGATTTATTTTTATTTGTGAAAAAGATTTTGATTGTTTGGAGGCCTTTGGTTATTGATCTTGTATAACTGTTGGAAAATTGTGAAAGGAGAGTTTATGTTCTTTCTCATGCCATATCAGTCTAAATTTCCAATCACCGAAATGATCTGAAGAAATCACAATGAAACATTTTGTGTAATTTAAATTTACAAATTTTGCTCTGTTATGTGTTGACACTGCAAACTATCCGTCATTTTTTCTGGTGCAATGTGATGATGAGTTAATTGGTTTTTTATCATCACCATCTAGGGCAATGTGTAAAATTTGAACCTCTTTCCACAACAGGTATCTCTGGATCTTGTTAAGAGCTTATATGCAAAGTTCATTGATTGGGACAGGGAGATGATTGACCTAGAAACCGATACCCCATCCCATGCGACAAAGTAAGCTATAGACTGAAAGTAAAGCACTTATTTTGAACCAGATATGGAAACCCAGATATTTGAACACGTTATTGAAGTATCATTTGTTTTGTGTTGCAGCACAGCAATAAGTGAGGATCTCGGACAAGTTGAGTACATTTTGACTGACAAGACCGGAACCCTCACTGAAAATAAAATGGTTTTCAAAATATGTTGCATCAGTGGGAATTTTTATGGGAATGAGGCTGGGGATGCTTCAAAAGGTTTCTTTCCCCTTCCTTCATACTTTTTCATGTTTTTTCAAGCTCATCTTTTTTCCTCAAATTCAGATTTAATCAATTAATACATTTTCTTCACTTGTAGTTCCTGCACTTTGAATGCCTACTATTGTTTCAAATTTACTGTCTTAAGCTTAGTTTTGGAATTAGGTTATAGAAGCTGTAAAGTCAATTGTGCCTGCATATGTGTCGTATATAGATCAGTTACTTCTATAGGCACTAACAGTTGAGTTACTTCTACAAGTTTGTTTCCTGAAGAGCCGAGATTAGTTATTTCAAAGCGTACCTTGTCTACAACCAGTTAATTTAATTATTTAATCACCATAGATCGAATACATATGTTGGTTTAATCTTTAGAATCTAACTCTTCACCATATTGCCATTTGTATGACTGGTGATGAAAAATATGTTTTCATTTTAAAGAATGCTTATATATTCTAAATTCTTAACTATCACTGGGAAGCTGATTGTACTTCTGAGAAAGCTATTTTTCTCTCTAGATCTACAGGTAGATTTTGTGTATGATTTTAAGGTTCCATAAATTGGAAATAGATAAAGCTTAAGCATGCATAGACTTTTATGGATGTTTTGATCCGTGTGTCATTTGTCTTCATTATATTTCTTATGTCTATGCATCCTAAAGAATGAAAATATAAGTTAATGGAATTCATTGGAGCAGGATGTGATCATCATACTTTTAACTTTTTTATTTTTGATGAGATGGGAAAATGATTGAAATAGAAAAAGGCACAAAGGCCTTTACAATTGTCATCATGCTGGCATCTGTTTAAGTCTTTGAACAAAATTCCAAGTATTTTGCATTTTGATCCTATGGGGAAAGCCTTTCACTTCCAATCCTTGTCCATGACACACTAATTTAAGTTTGAGGTTTTTGACATTAGATTTCTGCTGTTATCCATCCAGGTTCTGTCATGCTTAAGTGCATTACCAGTGCCCCACTATTAGATTCATTAATTTCTTGCTTGCTTCAACTCATAGCTTGTTAAATTTTGTATGATCAGAATTTAAATTTATTCCTCTATTTTCTTGGAAATTATTTTGCTTGCTTGAGGATATATGGTTATTTTTGCTTCAGTTTTTGGTTCTATATTCTTCTTTTGAATTCTGAACTTATGTTGCCATGAACCATAAAGAACAACATATATTTAGATTCTTGTTGCTAATTTATTTATATATTTTTAACTCATGCATGCTTTCTGGCATCAAAAATACTTTTCTGACATGGATATTCTTGGGTGTTTGCTTCTTACTGTTCCCATTCTTGTCACACAGACAAGCGACTGTTAAATGCCATTTCTAGTGGATCTCCTGATGTTGTTCGGTTTCTCACAGTCATGGCAATATGTAATACTGTTATACCTGTCCGAAGGTGGCTCACATTCTTTTAATGATTTTTTCCCCTTATATTCTTTCAAGTTCTTTTCCTTGTATTGAGGTTTTCTCCTCAAGTGCAAACGCATTGTGCTTGATAGCAACATCATCTCTTCATTGGCCCTTTCTGTTTGTAGCAAAACTGGAGATATTGTGTACAAAGCGCAATCTCAGGATGAAGACGCTCTTGTTCATGCTGCTGCTAAGTTAAACATGGTCCTCACCAATAAAAATGGAAATATTCTTGGTAAAACTCATTTTCACTTGACTGTTGAGATGGCTCCAAAACTGGATATGGTAAGATAAGTTTAATTATTTTAATGTTGTGCAGAGCTTAGATTCAATACTTTAGCAATTCAGTATGAAGTACTGGAAACTCTGGAGTTCACATCTGATAGGAAAAGAATGTCAGTAGTGGTGAGAGATTGCCAGAATGGAAATATTTTGCTTTTGTCAAAGGGAGCTGATGAAGCAATTCTTCCTTGTGCTTCTGCTGGTAAATTTATATATCACATCTGATAGAAAAAGAATGTCATTATTATTTTATTATTCTGATTTTTGTTGGATAGCTAGAAAACAATTTAAGTTGCCTGGATAAAATTATTCTTCCACATACATTTTCTCCACTCAATGGATTATGATGCCTTTCCATCCACATAATTTTCTCCATGAAGTTAGACCCTCTAGATTGTCTACGTTATATAATGTAAGTAATCCAGAACTGTACGTCTACTTTATATAATGTAGGTAATCCAGAACTCCACTTACTCTGACACTGTACTTGTATGCATGATCCTCTTACAGTCTCTACTCCTGTTCTTCTCAAGCCATATTGTCTTTTGAGCAATTGCATTTTTGCTCTAGGGTGCTAATGGTAATCTGGCACCATATCATGTCTTGTTAGGTGCAGCTGCTCTATAATGTGCTCCAAGTGAATTTTTTTGTTTACTCAGATGTCTGGGACCTTAAGTCACGTGCCTTTGTGGAGTTTATTGTGCGTTGTCTTCGAAAAAGGTCTATAAAGTGTCTACTGTACATTCAAAGATAAGGGTCCAAATTTACAACTTTGGGACTAGCTTCCCCATAAAACCCTCATTCAAGCTGAGAACTCCACAGCTTCCTAACTCCTTGCACCAAGACTTTGAAATGCTTTCTAATTATATGACTTTTTTCGTGTCACTCTTAGTTTTGGCCCCTTTTTCCAGGCAATCAGTTGGCATCTTCCTACCATTCATATTGAAGAATTGCCTATTTTATTTTGAGTATTTTTCATAAATTGTTTAAGATTATTTTAAGGCATATGAGCTGTATTCACTCATCTTGAAAGCTTTGTTGTGGCTGTAGTATATTTGCTAATTGTTATCATTGACAGGATTGCATACATCCATAGCACTGGGGTTATAACCCCAGGGATGATGCTATTACCTTTACAGAAAGAAGCTTGCTTTAGTTGTTGGTGAACATTAATAGTGGTGGTTACTAGTCAGCTACTTTTTAAATTTGTCATTGCTCGATCGTGAATTTGATAATGCTCAAATCAATTTCAGGAAAACAAACAAGGATATTTAATGAGGCTGTGGAAACCCATATTGCATCTTGTAGAACCCATATTTCAATTTGTCATTGCTCGATTGTGAATTTGATAATGCTCAAATCGATTTCAGGACAACAAACAAGGATATTTAATGAGGCTGTGGAACAATATTCTCAATTGGGACTGCGCACATTATGCTTGGCTTGGCGGGAATTGAAAGAAGATGAATATGAGGAGTGGTCTTTTATGTTTAGAGAGGCCAATAGTACTTTGGTTGACAGGGAGGTAAAGGATACATCTCACTTATCTCTCTGTTTATACTGATTTTTCTTAAAGGACTCTACAAATTCAATGATGAATAATACACTTGAGCTGGGTCTTATATGTTACTATTTCCTACAGTGGAGAATAGCTGAGGTCTGCCAAAGATTAGAAAAAGATCTTGAAGTTCTTGGAGTTACTGCCATAGAAGACCGTCTACAGGTGAACATTTCAGAGTTATGACACTGAATTCCAACCTTTTGCTTTTAGACACAGACATTTTTGATCTCTATTTTTGACAATAATAATTCAGGATGGTGTCCCAGAAACAATTTACACATTAAGAAAAGCAGGAATAAATTTTTGGATGCTTACCGGAGACAAGCAGAATACAGCCATACAAATTGCTCTCTCGTGCAACTTCATTTCACCAGGTTGATTGAAATTCTTTGTAGTCCATTCTCTTGTCATGTGGAAACCATTTGTTTTATTTTTCTCAATACCAATAATTGTCAAGGTAGATGCATTTGTTCCAAAAAGCGGAGAAATGTAAGATGCATTCGTCAGCAACCATCACCTGTCCATGATCTTCCTGTTTGCTTACATTAAATTAATCTTCCCTCTTTAATTCTGCTAAAAATCCGTTGGCAACTTAGAACTCTCTATGTTTCCATTTTTGGTTCATTTCTACATTTTCTCAATCCACATGGCATTTTTTTTCCACAATCAAAATATAAGTAATACTATTTCTTGCATTTCTTCTGTCTAATTTCTTGACAGAGCCAAAGGGTCAGCTTCTATTAATTGATGGGAAAACTGAAGAGGAAGTTGGTAGAAGTTTAGAGAGAGTTTTACTTACAATGAGGACAACAGCTTCAGAACCAAAGGTACATCCAACACTCCATTTTCAGTTTCACATTCATTGATGAGTTCCTTTTCCATCATTTGTCCTCAAATTCAATAGTTTCTTATAGACTTATTTTTGCCGATCCGTCCATCTAACATATTAGGTTTAGTTGGGTAGATTTCACATAGCAGCTCACTCTGTTCGTATTAACATTGTCTTAAGTAATATTAGCTAATCAGGAGCTATAGCCACTTGGTAACAGCTGCAGTAATTATTGCCATTGTTGATAGAACAATGCACTCATTTGTCATATACATTTGCATATTAACTCGTGGATATAATAGTCAAAGGGCCTTGTTTGGCCATAAATATTTCGGTGATTTTGGCATGCTGAGTTTCTAGAGAGACTAGCCAGCTTAACTTCAGAATTACTTTTCACATCATCCTTAATGGTGCATGCTTTGAGTAATTTTGATAATACATACTTTTCTTTACAGGATGTTGCATTTGTTATTGATGGCTGGGCTCTTGAAATCGCACTGAAGCATTACTGGAAAGCATTCACTGAATTAGCAATATTATCAAGAACTGCTATATGTTGCCGTGTGACACCATCTCAAAAAGCACAGGTGATCTTCGGCAAGTTTCAGTAATGCTGGCATTTCTTTGCATGCCCGACTTGGACTCTAAAATTAAACTGAGACTTTGAATGTTACTCAATTAAGTCCTTTTTATCTTGGTTAGATCCTTTAATTTTTCACTCAAGAGACTATCCATGCAGTACCAAAGGAGGACAGAAAAAAGAAGACGATGGGTAGATGAACACTTTTTTCGGGAGTTTGAAGGGAGGAAGAAGGGGATAAGTCTTAAAGGAGAATAAATAGTTATCCTCTACCTTGTTGATAGTCTTGCTCCTGTCTGTTCTAAAATGATGTATATATATGGAATGGAAAAGGTTTACAGTAGGAATTACAATTCATCAATGTTTTATCTGTTTAAATTCTCTCAATATGGGGAAATGAAAGTGAGTTCGATACGAGTAAGGAACTTCTTCTGAATGCCCAAAATCCCTCCCTCTATGATAAAAGTACTCCCTCCCACATCCATTTTCCTTTCATTGCCTTTCCCTCAAATCTTTCCATCAACCTAGTAGGAACTTTATGATCACATGGCACTTCTATCTTGCTTCTCTATATTTTGTCACATGGGGATGTCATTCTCAAGGCCCCCCTACCTTTGTATGGCAGAATTTCGATTTGAAAAGATTGGTCTGCTGTCGAAACAAGCGAAACATCATTTGCTGTTGTTGGTGTGACCAAAATTGCAAGCTTTCATCTTGTATAGGTTGGAACTCTTAGATTTAGGCCAGTCAGTCATATCTCTTACTTTTGGTTTGCCTGTGCCTTAGTTTTTTCTGTTGCTATGCTATCAGTAAACACCATGCACTATGTGATATCTTCCTTGCTATCCCTAGTTAGCAGACAAAATAGCATCGTGGTAATTTTCTCGCTAAAATATGATGGATGTCCATATAATATGCTTATTTGTGTCTCTCCAAATCACTGTAGAAATGACAATTCATTGACTCATGGAAACTTGTTTTTGCAGCTTGTACAGATCTTAAAATCATGTGATTACCGGACTTTGGCAATTGGCGATGGTGGGAATGATGTGAGAATGATACAACAAGCTGACATTGGGGTTGGCATTAGTGGGAGAGAAGGACTGCAGGCAGCCAGGGCAGCTGATTATAGCATTGGAAGTAATTTTTTTTCCTTTTCCTTTTAATGTGTGTGAGTTATGTTGCAAGGTTTGCGTTGCATGATATAATTATTATAAGTTAGATGCTCACTCGATTTAGAAAACTTGCCTCTAGCTGCTTACACTGTTGCTTCATGTTTCTATAAAGGAACCACTTTCGTACTTCCAGGCAGCAACAGTTAGAATCAAATCCTCTACCATGTTTGCATGCTAATGGTTTCAAAATAACAGTTCTCAAGCTGTTGGATGTTGATGACACTTATTTTGATTCTAGGAACATTAGTTTTTTTTTATTAAAAACTTGAAAGCATTAAATAAACTAAGTGCTGGATAATGGTTACTACCTAATAGCTTTAAGATACATGATTTTACTAGTGCACTCCAGATTTGTAATTGTGAGACAGTGATCTCCTTGAAGACATGATCAAAGACTTGCACATGGTTTATGGAAACAAGGTTTATCCCCCCCCCAGGAAATTTCCTCCAAGTCTTCTTTTGTGTATCTTGCAAAATTAGTTGATTACTTTTATGCAAACATTTTTTAATGCTATTAAATTGTGACGTGCAAACCACCAATGAGGAAGTTATGTTTTGTTGTCACAGTTTGATCCTCTTTTCAATTAGTTCTTCATGTTTGGCCTTTTCTGACCTACACTATTGGTTTCAGGATTTAGGTTTCTAAGAAGATTGATTCTTGTCCATGGCCGGTATTCATATAACCGAACTGCATTCCTGTCCCAGTATTCTTTCTATAAATCCCTATTGATATGTTTCATCCAAATCTTGTGAGTTTTTTCCACTTTGGCACATTAATTTTGGTGGGATGCACCTTTGTTTTCCCATTACTGACAGCGATGCATCTTCAGCTTCTCTTTTATTTCAGGTGTCTCAGGGACCAGTCTTTTCAATTCTGTTAGCTTGATGGCTTATAACGTTTTTTACACCAGTATACCTGTTCTAGTTAGTGTCCTTGACAAAGATCTTAGTGAAGAAACTGTAATGCAGCACCCACAAATTCTGTTTTACTGCCAAGCTGGGAGGTACACCTTTTCTCTGGTTTAAACGAGATAGGTTGATTAACCTATAGGTAACTACATAATCATTAAACTAATGATCATTCGTGATGCAGGCTTCTTAACCCAAGCACATTTGCAGGATGGTTTGGGCGGTCCCTTTTTCATGTGAGTGCCATTTTCATTCCTTTTGTTGCCTTTCTGCTAATAATATGTGACTAGTGGATAATCAATGCTTTCAACTGAGATTTGAAGAAATGTCAAATGACACCAATAAAACTTGTTATCAGTGATGAACATTAATGTATAAAGGACAACCATTTCCTTGGCTAATTTTAACAGAAAATGAACTAGTTGAAAAGTGAGATGTCATGGTTGAAAATGTTTACTTGTGAAACTGAAAGCACAACTTTCTATGAGATGTGGTTTGTAGATCTTCTAAATGCTCAAATAATTGCCTCTTATAATGGCTCAAATGATTGCTCTTTAGGTGTTAAGGTTTAGCATACATATACTTCATTTTTCAGGTTTTTCAACTGTAGAAGCTCCAAAATATTGAGCTTGTACAAGTGTGTTAGATCATGTGATTGCACAATCAATTGTTTTTTCTTTTTTGTTCTTTCATCTTAAAAAATGTTTTTGAAAGTGATATGAAGATTTTCTATAGAATATTTGTTCGGCTTGTGACTTGTATATTGATACTGGGATGATTTGCAGGCGGTTGTTGTATTTGTAATCAGCATACATGCCTATGCATTTGAAAAAAGCGAAATGGAGGAGGTTGGTATGGTGGCACTCTCCGGATGTATATGGTTACAGGCTTTTGTTGTAACATTAGAGACCAAGTGAGCATCCATCTCTCCTTTGTGTTTTGTGTAAAGTTTGAAACTTCTCTTTTGTATTTAGACAAGTGAAATAAGGATGAAAATAGCTGCATACAAAGGTTGCACAAGGCTTTGTGTCTTGAATGCCCTGTGTTATGTGATTTAATAGTGGAAGATGTGCTTGCCTGTGTTAGGTTGTTATGTTTCTTAGAGCATATGAATCTATTTGGTGTTTCTAGATAATAGAAGATAAATCAATAGAAGGTGGGGGATTTGCTATTAGCTTGTTTTTTGGGATTTGTATGGAAGAAAGATGGTAAGACTTTTTGGAGCTGTTACAATTTTAGTGATTTTGGATTGGATGGGTGGAAGAGGGGCTACAGAATTTTCAAGGTTCTATTTTTTTTTCCTTCTAAATGATGCGGGTAGATTTAATTACAAGTACAGAAAGGCACGTCTTCCTTCTGAATTCTGTAAATCAGAAAGTGAAAGGGCATATTCACAATATTTCACCCCCCATTGAGGAGGAAAACGCTCAAATTCATCCTAAGAAATTATTAAGAGATCTGTCATTTCTCTTGAAATTAACCCATACTTTTCAAAAATGAAGTCAATGACTGTATTTCATGGTTTAAACATGTTTGTATAAATTTATTTTTAACTTTCTTGAATTTTGCTTATGTGCAGCTCCTTTACAATACTGCAACATCTTGCCATATGGGGGAACTTGATTGCATTTTATGTCATCAACTGGATTGTCTGTGCCATTCCATCATCAGGAATGTACACAATAATGTTCCGGTTATGTGGACAACCATCGTATTGGCTAACTATATTGGTAAGTGTTTCTTCCATCGTTTGCACTATTCTCGTGTCTTTACCCCCCTTTGATCCAATGGATAGGTCATAGAAAACCCTTAGGCCCTTCATTATTCCTTAGCAGTCACAAATGCAGATGAAAAATGTTTTTTATCGAATGAAAATTGAAAATTGTTAGAAATCTTAGCAACAACCGTGTGTGATTTGATGAGATAGAGTAGTTGGCATTTTATGCACTTGTCATTTCATGGCACTGTCCCTCTCTTGTTTCCACCTCTCACTTACTTACAAGTGACTGATTACACCGTGATAATACACCATTGTATGGATGCTTCTGCTGCACTTGAGGAAAATCTTGTGAAACAGTTCTTTTTCGGCGTGCCGAAATGACAGACTGGATTCTCCAAAATGCAGCATCTCCAAAGAGAACCATTTTCTCTTTTGGTAGCTGGAAAAGCCGAGAGCAGCTTTGAAATAGCCAGGAACTCTTTTCCAGACTGCGATCCATATGTCTGCTATTTTCCAGACTGCAATTCATATATTTACTGAGTGTAGCTCATTTTTTGCAGCTCATGGTTGCGGCGGGGATGGGTCCAATTCTAGCTATAAAGTACTTCCGTTATACGTACAGACCGAGCAAAATCAACACCCTTCAGCAGGCAGAACGTCTGGGCGGGCCGATTTTGTCCCTCGGGAATATCGAGCCACAACAACGATTGATCGAGAAAGAAGTTGCTCCATTATCAATTACTCAACCGAAGAACAGAAACCCAGTTTACGAACCTCTTCTTTCCGATTCTCCTAACACCAGAAGGTCTTTCGGACAAGGAACTCCTTTCGATTTCTTTCAATCACAATCCAGATTATCTTCCAGCTACTCAAGAAACTGCAAGGACAATTGAGTTTTACAAGTTGTTCTTCGTCGCCGCGTATAGATGAGACATAGCTGAGCTTTAAACTGAAGCTTATTCTGTAGATTGTAAAGGATACATTCCCCTCCCCTTACCTAATTCTGTTGCTCACCTCCCCCAAATTTTTGCATCGGATAACAATTCATCTTCATGGGAAAACAATCTCTGAAACTAAAGCAGTAGTAAAGTTCAATAAATTATTACAGGGATCTACTCCTCTTGAGGTCAATCAATTCCATTACAGGGATTGTAATAGTTGGATCAATTGAGTTTTATGCCCAGGTTAATATTTTGTCGGGTTTTATAAGAAAATTGTTTAAATGAGGGACCAAATTGAATACATCTACTATTGTGAATTGCCTCAAGAAATCTGGATTGTAATCTAATCGTCATCGATTTGTGTTATGCATTAAACTATTAGATTTGTGATAAATTCGAAATTGTATAGCTAATAAAATACTCAGGCACAACCAGCCAAGCCAAACCCTAAACACGATAGAAGTCACTGCAAGGCTCAAACACCATCAATTTATCACATTAATAATGTTCAGCTAGGGACTGACCATGCAGAAATAGATAGATCTGCAGCATCTAGTATCCAGAAATGCACTCGTTTTCACAGGTGTCGGCCACTCCTGAGGTGAAGTGAGTTGCACAGTTGTCCTTCCATTTCTCCATTAATGAATTGAAACTTGTATTCTCCAAGTAACGTGTAGTGATGCAAGAGTATTTGTGATCTGCGTAATAAATTTCGAGTTCGATTTAGTACATGTATTTCTTGTAAGAGCATGTGACAACTGAAATTTTACTCGTTTACTTAGGCCCACAAAATATGCTTTTCAGGGATGTGGTTTTGAGTCTTCAAAGAACATGTCGTGATGCGAAATGGCTTGCGATCTGCACAGGAGGTCTCGAATTCGAGTTAGTGCGTGCATTCCTTGTAAGGGACTAAAATAACAGAGATTTTACTCATTCACTTGAACCCACAAAATATATTTTTCGGGGATGAAACTTGTGAATTGTGATCCCAGTGGTCAAGGACTCAAGGCATGTGGGGGACCCTAAATCACTATTATACAATAAACTACAAGAGGTCAGAAAAACACTGTAGCCTGTGAGTGAAAACACTGTGAATTTTAATAATATTTTTTTTCTTTTCATTTTTGAACCGTTATCACTGTGGACTGTCGGTTTTATTCGCTATTTTAACCAAGACAGCAAACCGTACCCTAAATTAAAGCAAGAATCATTCCAAACACTCCCTTATGGCCCTTCCCCTACCATTATAGCTGTCTTTTCAGAGGAGCACCCCTCCTAGGAAACCAATACCATGCCATCCTGTAGGGCACATCAGTTTTTTGATGGTTAATATGGTGGTTCGAATATTTTGAATTTTAATTTATTTTTCAAAAGAAAATTAAAATGATGCTGTTTAGAATTAATAAATAAATGATTCATCACGTGTTTTATTTATGCACTCTAATTAAATGGCTGAAAAACTTAGTTGGCTGCCTTAAAGCCTATGGTAAATATTGTCGGATTATCATCAACGGCATTAAATAGAGTAGCTATTTTGATGAAAATATAGAGACCGGTTTCTCCAACGACACCGTATTACCTACCATAACATAGCATAAATTATTTAAATCATATATATATATATATATATATATATATATATATATATATATATATATATATAGCCATTTTGATGAAAATATAGAGACCGGTTTATCTCAAGCAGTCGTTAATGAAAAAATAAAATCAATTTAACATCTCAAATCTCAATTTTATGGGTCCAGGTGAGCGGGTAAAACCCCGTTGTCACAGGCTCTTACAAGAGG
>JAOWLH010000040.1:2002500-2017659 GCA_027405865.1 Salix purpurea | reverse complement strand
CCCTAAACCCTAAACCCTAAACCCTAAACCCTAAACCCTAAACCCTAAACCCTAAACCCTAAACCCTAAACCCTAAACCCTAAACCCTAAACCCTAAACCCTAAACCCTAAACCCTAAACCCTAAACCCTAAACCCTAAACCCTAAACCCTAAACCCTAAACCCTAAACCCTAAACCCTAAACCCTAAACCCTAAACCCTAAACCCTAAACCCTAAACCCTAAACCCTAAACCCTAAACCCTAAACCCTAAACCCTAAACCCTAAACCCTAAACCCTAAACCCTAAACCCTAAACCCTAAACCCTAAACCCTAAACCCTAAACCCTAAACCCTAAACCCTAAACCCTAAACCCTAAACCCTAAACCCTAAACCCTAAACCCTAAACCCTAAACCCTAAACCCTAAACCCTAAACCCTAAACCCTAAACCCTAAACCCTAAACCCTAAACCCTAAACCCTAAACCCTAAACCCTAAACCCTAAACCCTAAACCCTAAACCCTAAACCCTAAACCCTAAACCCTAAACCCTAAACCCTAAACCCTAAACCCTAAACCCTAAACCCTAAACCCTAAACCCTAAACCCTAAACCCTAAACCCTAAACCCTAAACCCTAAACCCTAAACCCTAAACCCTAAACCCTAAACCCTAAACCCTAAACCCTAAACCCTAAACCCTAAACCCTAAACCCTAAACCCTAAACCCTAAACCCTAAACCCTAAACCCTAAACCCTAAACCCTAAACCCTAAACCCTAAACCCTAAACCCTAAACCCTAAACCCTAAACCCTAAACCCTAAACCCTAAACCCTAAACCCTAAACCCTAAACCCTAAACCCTAAACCCTAAACCCTAAACCCTAAACCCTAAACCCTAAACCCTAAACCCTAAACCCTAAACCCTAAACCCTAAACCCTAAACCCTAAACCCTAAACCCTAAACCCTAAACCCTAAACCCTAAACCCTAAACCCTAAACCCTAAACCCTAAACCCTAAACCCTAAACCCTAAACCCTAAACCCTAAACCCTAAACCCTAAACCCTAAACCCTAAACCCTAAACCCTAAACCCTAAACCCTAAACCCTAAACCCTAAACCCTAAACCCTAAACCCTAAACCCTAAACCCTAAACCCTAAACCCTAAACCCTAAACCCTAAACCCTAAACCCTAAACCCTAAACCCTAAACCCTAAACCCTAAACCCTAAACCCTAAACCCTAAACCCTAAACCCTAAACCCTAAACCCTAAACCCTAAACCCTAAACCCTAAACCCTAAACCCTAAACCCTAAACCCTAAACCCTAAACCCTAAACCCTAAACCCTAAACCCTAAACCCTAAACCCTAAACCCTAAACCCTAAACCCTAAACCCTAAACCCTAAACCCTAAACCCTAAACCCTAAACCCTAAACCCTAAACCCTAAACCCTAAACCCTAAACCCTAAACCCTAAACCCTAAACCCTAAACCCTAAACCCTAAACCCTAAACCCTAAACCCTAAACCCTAAACCCTAAACCCTAAACCCTAAACCCTAAACCCTAAACCCTAAACCCTAAACCCTAAACCCTAAACCCTAAACCCTAAACCCTAAACCCTAAACCCTAAACCCTAAACCCTAAACCCTAAACCCTAAACCCTAAACCCTAAACCCTAAACCCTAAACCCTAAACCCTAAACCCTAAACCCTAAACCCTAAACCCTAAACCCTAAACCCTAAACCCTAAACCCTAAACCCTAAACCCTAAACCCTAAACCCTAAACCCTAAACCCTAAACCCTAAACCCTAAACCCTAAACCCTAAACCCTAAACCCTAAACCCTAAACCCTAAACCCTAAACCCTAAACCCTAAACCCTAAACCCTAAACCCTAAACCCTAAACCCTAAACCCTAAACCCTAAACCCTAAACCCTAAACCCTAAACCCTAAACCCTAAACCCTAAACCCTAAACCCTAAACCCTAAACCCTAAACCCTAAACCCTAAACCCTAAACCCTAAACCCTAAACCCTAAACCCTAAACCCTAAACCCTAAACCCTAAACCCTAAACCCTAAACCCTAAACCCTAAACCCTAAACCCTAAACCCTAAACCCTAAACCCTAAACCCTAAACCCTAAACCCTAAACCCTAAACCCTAAACCCTAAACCCTAAACCCTAAACCCTAAACCCTAAACCCTAAACCCTAAACCCTAAACCCTAAACCCTAAACCCTAAACCCTAAACCCTAAACCCTAAACCCTAAACCCTAAACCCTAAACCCTAAACCCTAAACCCTAAACCCTAAACCCTAAACCCTAAACCCTAAACCCTAAACCCTAAACCCTAAACCCTAAACCCTAAACCCTAAACCCTAAACCCTAAACCCTAAACCCTAAACCCTAAACCCTAAACCCTAAACCCTAAACCCTAAACCCTAAACCCTAAACCCTAAACCCTAAACCCTAAACCCTAAACCCTAAACCCTAAACCCTAAACCCTAAACCCTAAACCCTAAACCCTAAACCCTAAACCCTAAACCCTAAACCCTAAACCCTAAACCCTAAACCCTAAACCCTAAACCCTAAACCCTAAACCCTAAACCCTAAACCCTAAACCCTAAACCCTAAACCCTAAACCCTAAACCCTAAACCCTAAACCCTAAACCCTAAACCCTAAACCCTAAACCCTAAACCCTAAACCCTAAACCCTAAACCCTAAACCCTAAACCCTAAACCCTAAACCCTAAACCCTAAACCCTAAACCCTAAACCCTAAACCCTAAACCCTAAACCCTAAACCCTAAACCCTAAACCCTAAACCCTAAACCCTAAACCCTAAACCCTAAACCCTAAACCCTAAACCCTAAACCCTAAACCCTAAACCCTAAACCCTAAACCCTAAACCCTAAACCCTAAACCCTAAACCCTAAACCCTAAACCCTAAACCCTAAACCCTAAACCCTAAACCCTAAACCCTAAACCCTAAACCCTAAACCCTAAACCCTAAACCCTAAACCCTAAACCCTAAACCCTAAACCCTAAACCCTAAACCCTAAACCCTAAACCCTAAACCCTAAACCCTAAACCCTAAACCCTAAACCCTAAACCCTAAACCCTAAACCCTAAACCCTAAACCCTAAACCCTAAACCCTAAACCCTAAACCCTAAACCCTAAACCCTAAACCCTAAACCCTAAACCCTAAACCCTAAACCCTAAACCCTAAACCCTAAACCCTAAACCCTAAACCCTAAACCCTAAACCCTAAACCCTAAACCCTAAACCCTAAACCCTAAACCCTAAACCCTAAACCCTAAACCCTAAACCCTAAACCCTAAACCCTAAACCCTAAACCCTAAACCCTAAACCCTAAACCCTAAACCCTAAACCCTAAACCCTAAACCCTAAACCCTAAACCCTAAACCCTAAACCCTAAACCCTAAACCCTAAACCCTAAACCCTAAACCCTAAACCCTAAACCCTAAACCCTAAACCCTAAACCCTAAACCCTAAACCCTAAACCCTAAACCCTAAACCCTAAACCCTAAACCCTAAACCCTAAACCCTAAACCCTAAACCCTAAACCCTAAACCCTAAACCCTAAACCCTAAACCCTAAACCCTAAACCCTAAACCCTAAACCCTAAACCCTAAACCCTAAACCCTAAACCCTAAACCCTAAACCCTAAACCCTAAACCCTAAACCCTAAACCCTAAACCCTAAACCCTAAACCCTAAACCCTAAACCCTAAACCCTAAACCCTAAACCCTAAACCCTAAACCCTAAACCCTAAACCCTAAACCCTAAACCCTAAACCCTAAACCCTAAACCCTAAACCCTAAACCCTAAACCCTAAACCCTAAACCCTAAACCCTAAACCCTAAACCCTAAACCCTAAACCCTAAACCCTAAACCCTAAACCCTAAACCCTAAACCCTAAACCCTAAACCCTAAACCCTAAACCCTAAACCCTAAACCCTAAACCCTAAACCCTAAACCCTAAACCCTAAACCCTAAACCCTAAACCCTAAACCCTAAACCCTAAACCCTAAACCCTAAACCCTAAACCCTAAACCCTAAACCCTAAACCCTAAACCCTAAACCCTAAACCCTAAACCCTAAACCCTAAACCCTAAACCCTAAACCCTAAACCCTAAACCCTAAACCCTAAACCCTAAACCCTAAACCCTAAACCCTAAACCCTAAACCCTAAACCCTAAACCCTAAACCCTAAACCCTAAACCCTAAACCCTAAACCCTAAACCCTAAACCCTAAACCCTAAACCCTAAACCCTAAACCCTAAACCCTAAACCCTAAACCCTAAACCCTAAACCCTAAACCCTAAACCCTAAACCCTAAACCCTAAACCCTAAACCCTAAACCCTAAACCCTAAACCCTAAACCCTAAACCCTAAACCCTAAACCCTAAACCCTAAACCCTAAACCCTAAACCCTAAACCCTAAACCCTAAACCCTAAACCCTAAACCCTAAACCCTAAACCCTAAACCCTAAACCCTAAACCCTAAACCCTAAACCCTAAACCCTAAACCCTAAACCCTAAACCCTAAACCCTAAACCCTAAACCCTAAACCCTAAACCCTAAACCCTAAACCCTAAACCCTAAACCCTAAACCCTAAACCCTAAACCCTAAACCCTAAACCCTAAACCCTAAACCCTAAACCCTAAACCCTAAACCCTAAACCCTAAACCCTAAACCCTAAACCCTAAACCCTAAACCCTAAACCCTAAACCCTAAACCCTAAACCCTAAACCCTAAACCCTAAACCCTAAACCCTAAACCCTAAACCCTAAACCCTAAACCCTAAACCCTAAACCCTAAACCCTAAACCCTAAACCCTAAACCCTAAACCCTAAACCCTAAACCCTAAACCCTAAACCCTAAACCCTAAACCCTAAACCCTAAACCCTAAACCCTAAACCCTAAACCCTAAACCCTAAACCCTAAACCCTAAACCCTAAACCCTAAACCCTAAACCCTAAACCCTAAACCCTAAACCCTAAACCCTAAACCCTAAACCCTAAACCCTAAACCCTAAACCCTAAACCCTAAACCCTAAACCCTAAACCCTAAACCCTAAACCCTAAACCCTAAACCCTAAACCCTAAACCCTAAACCCTAAACCCTAAACCCTAAACCCTAAACCCTAAACCCTAAACCCTAAACCCTAAACCCTAAACCCTAAACCCTAAACCCTAAACCCTAAACCCTAAACCCTAAACCCTAAACCCTAAACCCTAAACCCTAAACCCTAAACCCTAAACCCTAAACCCTAAACCCTAAACCCTAAACCCTAAACCCTAAACCCTAAACCCTAAACCCTAAACCCTAAACCCTAAACCCTAAACCCTAAACCCTAAACCCTAAACCCTAAACCCTAAACCCTAAACCCTAAACCCTAAACCCTAAACCCTAAACCCTAAACCCTAAACCCTAAACCCTAAACCCTAAACCCTAAACCCTAAACCCTAAACCCTAAACCCTAAACCCTAAACCCTAAACCCTAAACCCTAAACCCTAAACCCTAAACCCTAAACCCTAAACCCTAAACCCTAAACCCTAAACCCTAAACCCTAAACCCTAAACCCTAAACCCTAAACCCTAAACCCTAAACCCTAAACCCTAAACCCTAAACCCTAAACCCTAAACCCTAAACCCTAAACCCTAAACCCTAAACCCTAAACCCTAAACCCTAAACCCTAAACCCTAAACCCTAAACCCTAAACCCTAAACCCTAAACCCTAAACCCTAAACCCTAAACCCTAAACCCTAAACCCTAAACCCTAAACCCTAAACCCTAAACCCTAAACCCTAAACCCTAAACCCTAAACCCTAAACCCTAAACCCTAAACCCTAAACCCTAAACCCTAAACCCTAAACCCTAAACCCTAAACCCTAAACCCTAAACCCTAAACCCTAAACCCTAAACCCTAAACCCTAAACCCTAAACCCTAAACCCTAAACCCTAAACCCTAAACCCTAAACCCTAAACCCTAAACCCTAAACCCTAAACCCTAAACCCTAAACCCTAAACCCTAAACCCTAAACCCTAAACCCTAAACCCTAAACCCTAAACCCTAAACCCTAAACCCTAAACCCTAAACCCTAAACCCTAAACCCTAAACCCTAAACCCTAAACCCTAAACCCTAAACCCTAAACCCTAAACCCTAAACCCTAAACCCTAAACCCTAAACCCTAAACCCTAAACCCTAAACCCTAAACCCTAAACCCTAAACCCTAAACCCTAAACCCTAAACCCTAAACCCTAAACCCTAAACCCTAAACCCTAAACCCTAAACCCTAAACCCTAAACCCTAAACCCTAAACCCTAAACCCTAAACCCTAAACCCTAAACCCTAAACCCTAAACCCTAAACCCTAAACCCTAAACCCTAAACCCTAAACCCTAAACCCTAAACCCTAAACCCTAAACCCTAAACCCTAAACCCTAAACCCTAAACCCTAAACCCTAAACCCTAAACCCTAAACCCTAAACCCTAAACCCTAAACCCTAAACCCTAAACCCTAAACCCTAAACCCTAAACCCTAAACCCTAAACCCTAAACCCTAAACCCTAAACCCTAAACCCTAAACCCTAAACCCTAAACCCTAAACCCTAAACCCTAAACCCTAAACCCTAAACCCTAAACCCTAAACCCTAAACCCTAAACCCTAAACCCTAAACCCTAAACCCTAAACCCTAAACCCTAAACCCTAAACCCTAAACCCTAAACCCTAAACCCTAAACCCTAAACCCTAAACCCTAAACCCTAAACCCTAAACCCTAAACCCTAAACCCTAAACCCTAAACCCTAAACCCTAAACCCTAAACCCTAAACCCTAAACCCTAAACCCTAAACCCTAAACCCTAAACCCTAAACCCTAAACCCTAAACCCTAAACCCTAAACCCTAAACCCTAAACCCTAAACCCTAAACCCTAAACCCTAAACCCTAAACCCTAAACCCTAAACCCTAAACCCTAAACCCTAAACCCTAAACCCTAAACCCTAAACCCTAAACCCTAAACCCTAAACCCTAAACCCTAAACCCTAAACCCTAAACCCTAAACCCTAAACCCTAAACCCTAAACCCTAAACCCTAAACCCTAAACCCTAAACCCTAAACCCTAAACCCTAAACCCTAAACCCTAAACCCTAAACCCTAAACCCTAAACCCTAAACCCTAAACCCTAAACCCTAAACCCTAAACCCTAAACCCTAAACCCTAAACCCTAAACCCTAAACCCTAAACCCTAAACCCTAAACCCTAAACCCTAAACCCTAAACCCTAAACCCTAAACCCTAAACCCTAAACCCTAAACCCTAAACCCTAAACCCTAAACCCTAAACCCTAAACCCTAAACCCTAAACCCTAAACCCTAAACCCTAAACCCTAAACCCTAAACCCTAAACCCTAAACCCTAAACCCTAAACCCTAAACCCTAAACCCTAAACCCTAAACCCTAAACCCTAAACCCTAAACCCTAAACCCTAAACCCTAAACCCTAAACCCTAAACCCTAAACCCTAAACCCTAAACCCTAAACCCTAAACCCTAAACCCTAAACCCTAAACCCTAAACCCTAAACCCTAAACCCTAAACCCTAAACCCTAAACCCTAAACCCTAAACCCTAAACCCTAAACCCTAAACCCTAAACCCTAAACCCTAAACCCTAAACCCTAAACCCTAAACCCTAAACCCTAAACCCTAAACCCTAAACCCTAAACCCTAAACCCTAAACCCTAAACCCTAAACCCTAAACCCTAAACCCTAAACCCTAAACCCTAAACCCTAAACCCTAAACCCTAAACCCTAAACCCTAAACCCTAAACCCTAAACCCTAAACCCTAAACCCTAAACCCTAAACCCTAAACCCTAAACCCTAAACCCTAAACCCTAAACCCTAAACCCTAAACCCTAAACCCTAAACCCTAAACCCTAAACCCTAAACCCTAAACCCTAAACCCTAAACCCTAAACCCTAAACCCTAAACCCTAAACCCTAAACCCTAAACCCTAAACCCTAAACCCTAAACCCTAAACCCTAAACCCTAAACCCTAAACCCTAAACCCTAAACCCTAAACCCTAAACCCTAAACCCTAAACCCTAAACCCTAAACCCTAAACCCTAAACCCTAAACCCTAAACCCTAAACCCTAAACCCTAAACCCTAAACCCTAAACCCTAAACCCTAAACCCTAAACCCTAAACCCTAAACCCTAAACCCTAAACCCTAAACCCTAAACCCTAAACCCTAAACCCTAAACCCTAAACCCTAAACCCTAAACCCTAAACCCTAAACCCTAAACCCTAAACCCTAAACCCTAAACCCTAAACCCTAAACCCTAAACCCTAAACCCTAAACCCTAAACCCTAAACCCTAAACCCTAAACCCTAAACCCTAAACCCTAAACCCTAAACCCTAAACCCTAAACCCTAAACCCTAAACCCTAAACCCTAAACCCTAAACCCTAAACCCTAAACCCTAAACCCTAAACCCTAAACCCTAAACCCTAAACCCTAAACCCTAAACCCTAAACCCTAAACCCTAAACCCTAAACCCTAAACCCTAAACCCTAAACCCTAAACCCTAAACCCTAAACCCTAAACCCTAAACCCTAAACCCTAAACCCTAAACCCTAAACCCTAAACCCTAAACCCTAAACCCTAAACCCTAAACCCTAAACCCTAAACCCTAAACCCTAAACCCTAAACCCTAAACCCTAAACCCTAAACCCTAAACCCTAAACCCTAAACCCTAAACCCTAAACCCTAAACCCTAAACCCTAAACCCTAAACCCTAAACCCTAAACCCTAAACCCTAAACCCTAAACCCTAAACCCTAAACCCTAAACCCTAAACCCTAAACCCTAAACCCTAAACCCTAAACCCTAAACCCTAAACCCTAAACCCTAAACCCTAAACCCTAAACCCTAAACCCTAAACCCTAAACCCTAAACCCTAAACCCTAAACCCTAAACCCTAAACCCTAAACCCTAAACCCTAAACCCTAAACCCTAAACCCTAAACCCTAAACCCTAAACCCTAAACCCTAAACCCTAAACCCTAAACCCTAAACCCTAAACCCTAAACCCTAAACCCTAAACCCTAAACCCTAAACCCTAAACCCTAAACCCTAAACCCTAAACCCTAAACCCTAAACCCTAAACCCTAAACCCTAAACCCTAAACCCTAAACCCTAAACCCTAAACCCTAAACCCTAAACCCTAAACCCTAAACCCTAAACCCTAAACCCTAAACCCTAAACCCTAAACCCTAAACCCTAAACCCTAAACCCTAAACCCTAAACCCTAAACCCTAAACCCTAAACCCTAAACCCTAAACCCTAAACCCTAAACCCTAAACCCTAAACCCTAAACCCTAAACCCTAAACCCTAAACCCTAAACCCTAAACCCTAAACCCTAAACCCTAAACCCTAAACCCTAAACCCTAAACCCTAAACCCTAAACCCTAAACCCTAAACCCTAAACCCTAAACCCTAAACCCTAAACCCTAAACCCTAAACCCTAAACCCTAAACCCTAAACCCTAAACCCTAAACCCTAAACCCTAAACCCTAAACCCTAAACCCTAAACCCTAAACCCTAAACCCTAAACCCTAAACCCTAAACCCTAAACCCTAAACCCTAAACCCTAAACCCTAAACCCTAAACCCTAAACCCTAAACCCTAAACCCTAAACCCTAAACCCTAAACCCTAAACCCTAAACCCTAAACCCTAAACCCTAAACCCTAAACCCTAAACCCTAAACCCTAAACCCTAAACCCTAAACCCTAAACCCTAAACCCTAAACCCTAAACCCTAAACCCTAAACCCTAAACCCTAAACCCTAAACCCTAAACCCTAAACCCTAAACCCTAAACCCTAAACCCTAAACCCTAAACCCTAAACCCTAAACCCTAAACCCTAAACCCTAAACCCTAAACCCTAAACCCTAAACCCTAAACCCTAAACCCTAAACCCTAAACCCTAAACCCTAAACCCTAAACCCTAAACCCTAAACCCTAAACCCTAAACCCTAAACCCTAAACCCTAAACCCTAAACCCATAAACCCTAAACCCTAAACCCTAAACCCTAAACCCTAAACCCTAAACCCTAAACCCTAAACCCTAAACCCTAAACCCTAAACCCTAAACCCTAAACCCTAAACCCTAAACCCTAAACCCTAAACCCTAAACCCTAAACCCTAAACCCTAAACCCTAAACCCTAAACCCTAAACCCTAAACCCTAAACCCTAAACCCTAAACCCTAAACCCTAAACCCTAAACCCTAAACCCTAAACCCTAAACCCTAAACCCTAAACCCTAAACCCTAAACCCTAAACCCTAAACCCTAAACCCTAAACCCTAAACCCTAAACCCTAAACCCTAAACCCTAAACCCTAAACCCTAAACCCTAAACCCTAAACCCTAAACCCTAAACCCTAAACCCTAAACCCTAAACCCTAAACCCTAAACCCTAAACCCTAAACCCTAAACCCTAAACCCTAAACCCTAAACCCTAAACCCTAAACCCTAAACCCTAAACCCTAAACCCTAAACCCTAAACCCTAAACCCTAAACCCTAAACCCTAAACCCTAAACCCTAAACCCTAAACCCTAAACCCTAAACCCTAAACCCTAAACCCTAAACCCTAAACCCTAAACCCTAAACCCTAAACCCTAAACCCTAAACCCTAAACCCTAAACCCTAAACCCTAAACCCTAAACCCTAAACCCTAAACCCTAAACCCTAAACCCTAAACCCTAAACCCTAAACCCTAAACCCTAAACCCTAAACCCTAAACCCTAAACCCTAAACCCTAAACCCTAAACCCTAAACCCTAAACCCTAAACCCTAAACCCTAAACCCTAAACCCTAAACCCTAAACCCTAAACCCTAAACCCTAAACCCTAAACCCTAAACCCTAAACCCTAAACCCTAAACCCTAAACCCTAAACCCTAAACCCTAAACCCTAAACCCTAAACCCTAAACCCTAAACCCTAAACCCTAAACCCTAAACCCTAAACCCTAAACCCTAAACCCTAAACCCTAAACCCTAAACCCTAAACCCTAAACCCTAAACCCTAAACCCTAAACCCTAAACCCTAAACCCTAAACCCTAAACCCTAAACCCTAAACCCTAAACCCTAAACCCTAAACCCTAAACCCTAAACCCTAAACCCTAAACCCTAAACCCTAAACCCTAAACCCTAAACCCTAAACCCTAAACCCTAAACCCTAAACCCTAAACCCTAAACCCTAAACCCTAAACCCTAAACCCTAAACCCTAAACCCTAAACCCTAAACCCTAAACCCTAAACCCTAAACCCTAAACCCTAAACCCTAAACCCTAAACCCTAAACCCTAAACCCTAAACCCTAAACCCTAAACCCTAAACCCTAAACCCTAAACCCTAAACCCTAAACCCTAAACCCTAAACCCTAAACCCTAAACCCTAAACCCTAAACCCTAAACCCTAAACCCTAAACCCTAAACCCTAAACCCTAAACCCTAAACCCTAAACCCTAAACCCTAAACCCTAAACCCTAAACCCTAAACCCTAAACCCTAAACCCTAAACCCTAAACCCTAAACCCTAAACCCTAAACCCTAAACCCTAAACCCTAAACCCTAAACCCTAAACCCTAAACCCTAAACCCTAAACCCTAAACCCTAAACCCTAAACCCTAAACCCTAAACCCTAAACCCTAAACCCTAAACCCTAAACCCTAAACCCTAAACCCTAAACCCTAAACCCTAAACCCTAAACCCTAAACCCTAAACCCTAAACCCTAAACCCTAAACCCTAAACCCTAAACCCTAAACCCTAAACCCTAAACCCTAAACCCTAAACCCTAAACCCTAAACCCTAAACCCTAAACCCTAAACCCTAAACCCTAAACCCTAAACCCTAAACCCTAAACCCTAAACCCTAAACCCTAAACCCTAAACCCTAAACCCTAAACCCTAAACCCTAAACCCTAAACCCTAAACCCTAAACCCTAAACCCTAAACCCTAAACCCTAAACCCTAAACCCTAAACCCTAAACCCTAAACCCTAAACCCTAAACCCTAAACCCTAAACCCTAAACCCTAAACCCTAAACCCTAAACCCTAAACCCTAAACCCTAAACCCTAAACCCTAAACCCTAAACCCTAAACCCTAAACCCTAAACCCTAAACCCTAAACCCTAAACCCTAAACCCTAAACCCTAAACCCTAAACCCTAAACCCTAAACCCTAAACCCTAAACCCTAAACCCTAAACCCTAAACCCTAAACCCTAAACCCTAAACCCTAAACCCTAAACCCTAAACCCTAAACCCTAAACCCTAAACCCTAAACCCTAAACCCTAAACCCTAAACCCTAAACCCTAAACCCTAAACCCTAAACCCTAAACCCTAAACCCTAAACCCTAAACCCTAAACCCTAAACCCTAAACCCTAAACCCTAAACCCTAAACCCTAAACCCTAAACCCTAAACCCTAAACCCTAAACCCTAAACCCTAAACCCTAAACCCTAAACCCTAAACCCTAAACCCTAAACCCTAAACCCTAAACCCTAAACCCTAAACCCTAAACCCTAAACCCTAAACCCTAAACCCTAAACCCTAAACCCTAAACCCTAAACCCTAAACCCTAAACCCTAAACCCTAAACCCTAAACCCTAAACCCTAAACCCTAAACCCTAAACCCTAAACCCTAAACCCTAAACCCTAAACCCTAAACCCTAAACCCTAAACCCTAAACCCTAAACCCTAAACCCTAAACCCTAAACCCTAAACCCTAAACCCTAAACCCTAAACCCTAAACCCTAAACCCTAAACCCTAAACCCTAAACCCTAAACCCTAAACCCTAAACCCTAAACCCTAAACCCTAAACCCTAAACCCTAAACCCTAAACCCTAAACCCTAAACCCTAAACCCTAAACCCTAAACCCTAAACCCTAAACCCTAAACCCTAAACCCTAAACCCTAAACCCTAAACCCTAAACCCTAAACCCTAAACCCTAAACCCTAAACCCTAAACCCTAAACCCTAAACCCTAAACCCTAAACCCTAAACCCTAAACCCTAAACCCTAAACCCTAAACCCTAAACCCTAAACCCTAAACCCTAAACCCTAAACCCTAAACCCTAAACCCTAAACCCTAAACCCTAAACCCTAAACCCTAAACCCTAAACCCTAAACCCTAAACCCTAAACCCTAAACCCTAAACCCTAAACCCTAAACCCTAAACCCTAAACCCTAAACCCTAAACCCTAAACCCTAAACCCTAAACCCTAAACCCTAAACCCTAAACCCTAAACCCTAAACCCTAAACCCTAAACCCTAAACCCTAAACCCTAAACCCTAAACCCTAAACCCTAAACCCTAAACCCTAAACCCTAAACCCTAAACCCTAAACCCTAAACCCTAAACCCTAAACCCTAAACCCTAAACCCTAAACCCTAAACCCTAAACCCTAAACCCTAAACCCTAAACCCTAAACCCTAAACCCTAAACCCTAAACCCTAAACCCTAAACCCTAAACCCTAAACCCTAAACCCTAAACCCTAAACCCTAAACCCTAAACCCTAAACCCTAAACCCTAAACCCTAAACCCTAAACCCTAAACCCTAAACCCTAAACCCTAAACCCTAAACCCTAAACCCTAAACCCTAAACCCTAAACCCTAAACCCTAAACCCTAAACCCTAAACCCTAAACCCTAAACCCTAAACCCTAAACCCTAAACCCTAAACCCTAAACCCTAAACCCTAAACCCTAAACCCTAAACCCTAAACCCTAAACCCTAAACCCTAAACCCTAAACCCTAAACCCTAAACCCTAAACCCTAAACCCTAAACCCTAAACCCTAAACCCTAAACCCTAAACCCTAAACCCTAAACCCTAAACCCTAAACCCTAAACCCTAAACCCTAAACCCTAAACCCTAAACCCTAAACCCTAAACCCTAAACCCTAAACCCTAAACCCTAAACCCTAAACCCTAAACCCTAAACCCTAAACCCTAAACCCTAAACCCTAAACCCTAAACCCTAAACCCTAAACCCTAAACCCTAAACCCTAAACCCTAAACCCTAAACCCTAAACCCTAAACCCTAAACCCTAAACCCTAAACCCTAAACCCTAAACCCTAAACCCTAAACCCTAAACCCTAAACCCTAAACCCTAAACCCTAAACCCTAAACCCTAAACCCTAAACCCTAAACCCTAAACCCTAAACCCTAAACCCTAAACCCTAAACCCTAAACCCTAAACCCTAAACCCTAAACCCTAAACCCTAAACCCTAAACCCTAAACCCTAAACCCTAAACCCTAAACCCTAAACCCTAAACCCTAAACCCTAAACCCTAAACCCTAAACCCTAAACCCTAAACCCTAAACCCTAAACCCTAAACCCTAAACCCTAAACCCTAAACCCTAAACCCTAAACCCTAAACCCTAAACCCTAAACCCTAAACCCTAAACCCTAAACCCTAAACCCTAAACCCTAAACCCTAAACCCTAAACCCTAAACCCTAAACCCTAAACCCTAAACCCTAAACCCTAAACCCTAAACCCTAAACCCTAAACCCTAAACCCTAAACCCTAAACCCTAAACCCTAAACCCTAAACCCTAAACCCTAAACCCTAAACCCTAAACCCTAAACCCTAAACCCTAAACCCTAAACCCTAAACCCTAAACCCTAAACCCTAAACCCTAAACCCTAAACCCTAAACCCTAAACCCTAAACCCTAAACCCTAAACCCTAAACCCTAAACCCTAAACCCTAAACCCTAAACCCTAAACCCTAAACCCTAAACCCTAAACCCTAAACCCTAAACCCTAAACCCTAAACCCTAAACCCTAAACCCTAAACCCTAAACCCTAAACCCTAAACCCTAAACCCTAAACCCTAAACCCTAAACCCTAAACCCTAAACCCTAAACCCTAAACCCTAAACCCTAAACCCTAAACCCTAAACCCTAAACCCTAAACCCTAAACCCTAAACCCTAAACCCTAAACCCTAAACCCTAAACCCTAAACCCTAAACCCTAAACCCTAAACCCTAAACCCTAAACCCTAAACCCTAAACCCTAAACCCTAAACCCTAAACCCTAAACCCTAAACCCTAAACCCTAAACCCTAAACCCTAAACCCTAAACCCTAAACCC